>JABWIB010002451.1:50316-63418 GCA_016617825.1 Platyplectrum ornatum | reverse complement strand
GCAGTCCTGTGTTAGTCAATGGAGAGGGGAGGGGGAGCAGAGCTGCAGATCTCCCTGTGCTGTCTCCCTCGCGAAATCCGACGTCACAGGGACGGGGTTTTGCCTCGGTTCCTGCTGGGAACCAAGGAGGCACCCCCCGAGCCTGCCNGGATTCGCCCCGGATCCCANAGATTCGGATCTGTCGGATCTCTGGGATCCGAACCCGCTCATCTCTAATAGTCCTAACTGCAAAATTTGCACAGATCCCTTCCCACAGAGCATACATGACATATGCTTCCACTGAAAGAACGNAGCAGAAAATACTCACATTTCTTAAATCTGATCCATTGTTTTCTCCATCCAGACAAAATGCAAGAAATATATCATAGACTCTAGGAAAATGACCTATATCTCCAGCGCCACCAGGTAGCATTCCTCTGCTTACATCTGCCTTTGGCCTAAATTTACTAAGCAGGGAGATTACAGTTAGATTGTAAAGTGCAGATGTTGCAACTAATCAGATTTGAGCTCACATTCTCCCGTATGTAAAATGAAACTGAAAGCTTGAATCTGATTGGTTGCTATGGGCAACATCCCTACTTTTTAATCTCCCTGCAATATGCCTTTTTGGTAAATTTAGGCCTTTGAAGTGAAACTGGGAAATCAAGCCAAGCCAGTACCTCCTCCATAAGGAATAACTGACTATCTGTAGTTCAGGGTGCTTGACCCTCATCAGTGCAGAGGAGGAAACTGACTGGTGAGAGACCTTTAATGTAGCTCTAGGGGTGCAAGTTTTCTCCTTAGGGAGTTTACATAAATACCGCTAAAACAGACAAGTTTGCATTTAGTTCCTATAGATCGATGGATATTATTCCTTGATATGTTAATTTACACAGTGAGGATAATATGTTTTTCAGTGTCTTTTGGCANCCCTGCTAAATCACATTGTTAATGATATATGTAGGACCCAGCTGGCTTTCATCTTCAGAGTTATGAGCAACAGTAATAATGGAGGAAATTTACACTTTGGCACCCCTCTGTGGTTTTACCCATGTAAAATGTGCTATTCAGTATTTCTGTGATGAGCAATATCATAGTTGGTGTTCATGGGAAAAAAAGAAATCATCTGTTCATATTACACTTTTATACATTATACAGTACACTTTTTCTATTAAAATAAAGCTAACACTCTGTCCAATCTATTCCAAAGCACCACAACACAAAAAAAACCCTTGCTGCCTTCACTGCTCCAATATTGAGAAAGGTTATTTCTGTAAAGGATCATAGCCCTACTATTCCTATTTAGAATGTCTGATATTTCTTATAGTTAACAGTTCTCTAAAAAAATAAGTATATATATTGGTAGTGGGTATGTCTCTGCATGACTTGANCTAACGCCATACTGGGTGACTGTAACATCCTCAAAAAGATTGAGAACAGCTGCTAGATTAACTCATTTTTCCTTTGCATATCAGTATACTGACAAATACTGATTACTGTCTGGAGGACACATAAAAAAATAAAAACTACAAAAATATATAACATCCTGTCTTTCCTTATCATAAGATACTTTAACAGTGTCTGCTACGAATCCCTTACAGCAGTAAAAGTAACAGATAACTATATAAAACAGAAGCATTCACAACTGTTTATATAAATGGCTGCCTCATTATAGATATGGCCACAATATTTTATATTTGGAATTTAGGAACTCGGACATTTATATAATGACAATTTTGTAATATAGGACAGGAACCAGATCATCAATCATGAATAGGATCCTATGCTAGCAAGGAAAAGCACCCTCCCCTTGCATGCACAGTTATACACCGTTCAGACTGCAAGGGAAAAGCCGGGGTTTTCATGAAAATGGTGGGCTTATGACAGCACCAGCTTTTCCCATGCAGTCTGAATAGAAACCCTGGCTCTATCTCTCTCTAACATGGCTAAAAAGAAGGGGTTGCCGGTAAAATGGTCCATGCATCCGCAGATCACTGGGTTTAGAAAACACTGTCAATCTGCGGGATGCAATCTGAACGTTGTATAACAGAAGCAGACTCCAACCTTAAGATGTTTGTATCATCCTCACATTAAATGGCAAAATTGTGAAAGTTAGGATTGCACAAAAGGACTAAACCCAAACCATAATGATTATCCTACCTCCCACCTCTAAGTTCTGTAAAAAACTATCTGATAGCAGGTAAGAACCCTTTTGCAGATGCCTGGATTTGGTGCATATTTTAGCTATTTCACTTTTACTCATGGTTAATGTTTAAGGTTTGTGGAGCCCCTGGGAAACGGAATTTTTGGGGCCCTTGCTGAATATTCACACACAGTATGCATTTAAATATACATATGTTTTCCAGACTCATTTCTGCACCTTTTATGAGGATCCAATCTCTATTTCTGCACCCTGTATCCTGCATTTCGGCCCTTTTTTTTGTGAGCATTCCTAGAAATTGTGTGTGGAAGCCCCAGGGTGAATGCTCTGTTTGTCATGAACAAAAATGCATACAACACAAAATAGTAGCTAAATGCACTTACTTGGCAGTGTTAAGTGTCTGATACAGCTGACTTAGAGTACTCAGCACATCCCCTTCCTTTTGTCTGTCCCTCAGCACTTGCACCAAGTGAACCCAGTGCTCACAGTAGGTTATCTGGACTCCAGCGGTTGGGCACACTTCACTGTAGAAATAGGACAGTTCTTCAATGATGCTGAGCTGACCTGTGGAATAGATGTGTAGGACAATCACTTGTTTCATCAATTTGTTTACATTAAAGATGAAAGAATAAAACATGTGCAATATAATGAAGAAAAAACAAAAAACAAAAAAACTAATTAAACAAAAAAAACAATCCAACTGCAAAATTACTACAAAAAGGAGTAACTAATGAAAACGCAAGTGTATGATGTCAGACAACAGCTATTATATTTTGGTAACAAGAGCTGAAACTGCAGTGCTGGGAGTATTTCTTTACACACATAGGGCTGGATACATACTCCTGTGTGCCCATACAGGCAGCGCGGGAGTGAACGCCCCTGTCATTACCCTCTCTTGCAGTCAGAAAGGCACCTTAACTTAATCATGTGGCTCAGCTGTCCGCACAATTTTACACCTCCCCAAACTTCATTTAAAAGGTGCCACTTAGCGTAATATAAGCGGGCGGGGAGGAGACAGGTCCGGCCTAGCGGGAGGAACAACAACCGGAAGAACAATCATTCCAGACTGTTGGTTCCACACAAGCACTTCACAAAATGATGACTAAACATTAACATGGAGACAAAGATTATTTTGCCTGAACTGTGCACGTTATTTTCTAATTTGCATAAGAAATAACATGCATTATTCCTTCCCGCAATTCATACATATTTCGCAAAGAAAGACAATTCAATCATCCTTATAAATGCATTATATACATGTGTTTATTATATTCAATAAAAAAATAATGCAAATGTATGCATGCACTTTCATTCACACCTATGATGCAAATTATCTGAATAAAAGTTAATTATATTTATTAATTGATTAATTCTTGTAAACAGTGCAAATGCCATTTACTAATGACGTTTGCTTTCATTGTTGTCAGTAACAGGATTAACTATTGCAGACATTTGTGTTGCTGAATCACTATTTACAGTGGTAAGTGTATATATTTCATTAATACATNCTGGCATTCACCCATTGACTGTCTATAGTGACTCATCAGCGCAAATGACGGCAATAGGATTTACTAACAATCAATAGTAAAGTAGNGGACTTAAAAAAAGGCGCCTTCATGCACAATTGATTGGGACCCATTGTGTTAATAAATAGAAATAAATAGGAAATCATAATACGCTCACTCACTTTTTAGGTTACTGGACTTGATAGCATACAGCAAGGCCAGCTCATAACAGACTCTCCCATCTTCAATCTTCTGTTTAGCAATCATAATCTTTCCTAACCAGTTCAGAACTTGGGACACTTCTCTCTCTGCGTCACCACTGTTCTGCATATCCATGAAAAGCTGAACAGATTTTAGGAAATATCTTTCTGCCATAATAAAGGCTTGGCAGGACACAGCCAACCTCCCAAAGTTTGCCAGGGCTATGGCTTGATTCCGACGGTTACCAGTTTCAGTGGCCATTTTGAGGGCATGTGAATACTCTCTGGATGATTCCAGTACCTTTCCATCCTTCATCATAGCATTTGCGAGTAGATTATGGACAACACCACACTGTGTTGTGCTGTCGGTCTCTTGCACTGAGTCCAGTAGAGGTCTCAGAATATGACAAGATTGCTCGTACTGGCCATTCAAAATATACAACCAACCCAACAAAAGGGAAGATTCAAATGCTTCTTCTTCACTTGTCCATCGACCCAATTCAACAGCTCTTTTGGTATAGCCAACAGCATGTGATAGCAGATTGCGTTGGAGATATAGTTTAGCTAAAATAAGACAAAGTGCTGTTTGAGCTTTAACATCTCCACTCTCATATGAGGTGGCAAGTGTTTGTTTTAAGAAAGGCGTAGCTTGAGTAGGAATATGATTACCTTTCAAAGGAGAACCCATGATTTTGGATATGTTCTGCATAACTACTACAAGTCTCCACAAAGGAGATGGCAATATTTTCATGCCAACTGATTTGCACTGTCTGGATGATGCCAAAGCAACATGAGGCAGATATTTCTTGTCATACAAGTAACATAAAATGGGCATCACACTTGTATTGGAGGTCAACGTCTGAGAGCAGGAAGTAATGAGAAGAAACTGCAAACGTTCCAGAAAGGGTAAAGCCTCATCATTTCTTCCGAGCTGATGGAGTAGTCGGAATATGAGGAAGCAAACACGGGACTCTAAGGAGGCATTGTTAACAATTACAGCTTTCCTGAAAACATATTTTAGCACCTCTAGCTCATTCTCTGAGCTAAACGTGTGCTGAGGTAAGCAGGTTAGTAGACTGGCAGCCTTTTCCAGCAACAGTTCTTGCTTAGATTTCAAATTTTGCTTCAAGTAAATAGCTGCTAAATTCCCATACAAGGCAGCCAAAAGGTGCAAATCAAGAAATCCATGGTTAATGGCACTTAAGGCTTCTTCAAGATAAACCCTTGCCTGGGATAACTTCATCCGCCTGGCACAAATCCGCCCTAGAAGAAAACAACAACGAATGTGAGCCCAAGACATGTTGCTTCTCTTAGCCCAGTTTCGAGATGTTTCCAGGTACATCACCAAGTCTTCCTCATCAGAGAATCCATAAAACGTGGAGCTGAGAAAAGACATGGATAGATCATAAAGGGGCTGGAAATGAGAATCATAGCCCTCTTTATTAAGAAACGTCAAGACGGGATCAAAGACTTCTGAGTCTTCTATGTCACTAGCATTTAAATCAACAAAGAACTTTGGGTCATCAATATCGTCCTGTCCATGCAAATGGAATCCNTCCACTCCATATTTCCACTCAGAATCGGGGCTTGATTTTTCAGAGGCACTGCATTTAGATGAGTCGCTGATAGCTGTAATTTCCTCCCAACTCTCAGATGTCTGTATTTCCCCATAATCTGTATGAAAAACATATAANAATTTAAATATGCTGTAGAACTTATATTGTGGCAGGAATGGATTGATATAAAATTCTAATGCAACAACCTAATAGGGCAAAGCTTTGAATTCATAATTTTTGATGCAATATTATTGATTGTTTCAATATAACTTTTTGTCATTCAAACACAAGAATGAAATAAATAAAAAANAAATAAAATTAAACATTTCCAATTTAATAGATTCCAAAATTGAATTGTATTTCAAACTGACCAGTGAGACAACGATGACTGAAGAAGAACAATCATCATGAACTCATCTAGTTTACAAGNCTTTTGCTGGCCATACATCAGTGATCCATCGCTGGATCTCACTGGTGCAAATGCAAGTGCAATTTGCCTGAATCTTGCCTGCAGCAAGAGGGAGCGTGCATCACATTATCACATTNGGTATAGGCCTGGTGTATGGCAGCACAAGTCTCAGTAGAAGATTCACAATGGAAGCCAGCTGAGCTGACCTGTGCATGCTGTTATGGCATATATGGAATAATTCAATCTTTATGGAGTAAATATATTTTTTTCNTTCAACCACAATGACAGACGCTTTGGACTTTTACTTATTCGCCAAGTTTTCTACAACTGCAATCAGATTAGGATACAAAGCTCATCATATATTCAACATTTAAATATAACTAGAATGTATGTTGAAAAATTATTAATGCTCCTATAGATTAGTCACTTGATCTAAATATTCAGAAAAAACTAACAAGGACATTTGTCATTTTTTTTATATTAGGTGGTTTCCTTTTAGTTCAATTAGACTTAATAATGGGCACTAACCATGAGCATAGTCAAATAGAAAGACAGGATTTTAAATTCCTAATTATGTACATGTTTATGATACATTGAATACAAGCACACAGCATGGACATAACCAATCTAGGTAGACTGCAGCTGGCAAACATCATCTTCCATATAATCTTATCATTTTGGGCTAAGTAGTGTTCATGTGCTTAAACAACTTACATATTATTTGTATATTCAATTCAATATTTTTGACCATTTTACTGACACAGAAAGATTCAACAAGTAATGTGAAGCAACCACCCCAGGGGAACAGTGATGATAATAAATTTAATTTTAAATGAGTATCAATATGTGTGTCAGTCAATCACAAGCTTCTAGGTAGTCATGTAATCATTAGTATTCTGATAAGGAAAGACTAACTACTTGACCATATCTACTGAACAAAACAAGAATATATATTTATTAGATTATGTCTTAACTTACCCACTGGCNACTTGAGATATATTTCAACAGGATCCAGGCCATCTATACATTGTGGAAGAGAGAAAAAGACAGAATGGCAAACTACTGTAATTCAATTAAATGCTTAATTTTAATGCAATAACTCACTAAATGACCCCCCCCCCACACACACACATTTTTAGGTGCCTCTCATAAAAAAATTATGTAATAGAGGGGGCCAAGTTTCCCCTCCTCATTCCCTGATACAACACCCTTATTCTATACAAGTACAAATGCATACGTACCTTAGTACATACAAGTTCAAATAAACAACAGTTTTTCTACTGGAAAAAGTATGTGTACTTGATAAACTGCATAGTAAAAGCCTTCTAAAAGAGGGGGTTACCGAAAAGGCCAGGTCCCCAGGGCCGGACTAGCCATCTGGCACTTCTGGCAAATACCAGATGAGCCACTGGAGAGATGGGCCACTACCAAGTGTTGCTGTAAAGCTTTACCCATCCACCAATCAGTGTGCTGACAGCTATTCACTGACTGGCTGCCGGCTTGAAAATAAAAGAGAATAACTATTAGCAGTATGATTGGTGGATAGTTCTAGGTGGACCTGTGTGCATTGAATGCCAGGGTTAATTATTAGTCCCAGTCCGTCCCTGGTGTTGACCCAGGAAANCCGGGTCACCACTGTGCAGTGTGAATGGTCCATGCACGCCGGTATATTTANGAAATGTGTAAACATAGAAGTTAGTTAAAAGTGGTGATATATATTTATTGGATTACCTGAGTTTATTGTTTATAAATGACTGAACAATGAAACATACTGTAGCATCAGAGAATGGTAAAACCTGAATCAAACAGGGACACTCATATATATGGTTGAAACAAGAATAAGCTTCCTGTCCATCTGATCGCTGTCNCCCACCAGGAGTGTAGATACAGGCATCAACCTACTGGTCAAACCATTTTAGGAAACACTGATCACCCTAATCCAAGAGTGTGTAGGATGTTTAGCACTCGTCCAGGTTATTACTGCAAGTGGTACAATACAGTATAGTAGCTATACT
This sequence comes from Platyplectrum ornatum, assembly GCA_016617825.1. Taxonomy (NCBI): domain Eukaryota; kingdom Metazoa; phylum Chordata; class Amphibia; order Anura; family Limnodynastidae; genus Platyplectrum; species Platyplectrum ornatum. Next base: position 55,593 of record JABWIB010002451.1, on the reverse strand, counting down.
GTATATAGCCTCACGCAAAATCATTATTAGTTCTGTANTACACGGGTACACCTCATCACCCTGGAACAGGGCTTTAACACTTTCAGCATTCAAAATCCAGGTTAAAAATGAACCAAATCTGGCAAATGCNTTCAGTAAACCATAATACATGAGGCTGAAACAATTGCACATGAATAGATGGAGTACATGACAACACTTCACAGAACAGTTCTCAGCACTTTAATTGACAATTATTGGAAAATCTAACAGCTTCTCGTTATAAACAGGTTGTTTCTGAAAATAAGTGAGCGAGCCAGTGTTTACAAGTCATTCGTATCGATTTCATATCATTTGAACTAAAGAACAGGTTATTCCAGGGAAACCTCACGACTGTCTGAGTCTTTACGCCTATTTCTGTCATAGAAAAAAAGGAGGTGTTTTTAAAACAGTCGCCGTTCAGTTCCTTATCCCCTAAATGTGAAGGGGCACTGTCCATTGGGGAGCAGGAAGCATCCTGTAAATCATTATGACTGAAATGCTGGCATATCAGTCACATGTATTCATACATAATCTGATGAACAGTGATACTCAAAGTATACTGGATACCGGCATTTCACTCTTAGAGGCTTGCAGTGTGCAGGCCGGCTGTATGACATGCTGCCTGCCCTCTTTGACTAAAGCTGCTCGGAGAGCAGTTCACATCAGTATCACAAATACCAAGGCGGTCAGAGCTCTGTGGGGGAACCAAGAGGAGAGAGAGACTTTTAGGTTAAAAAGACGGTTTTTATTGTTTAAGGGGTCTACAAANTTCTACATACATAAAAATTATGAGGGGGGGGGGTTGCCCTCCAACCCAAAAGTTGTTCTGACACCTCTGCATGGACTGAAATCTTGTGCTAGAGAGGGAGATGGTCCACATGACCATGGGTCCATGGAATAGTTATACTGTAAATAATCTAAGTGAGCAAGCAGAGACTGGCTTTAAGAGATAGGAGCAGCGATTCACAACAAATAAGTAATGATTAAAGGGACATTGAGAATTGCACCTCTTTATGAAACATTATTCATACAACTGATGCTTTTTACAGTAATAGAAAAAGAAAACAGTTGGCTCACCCAGCCTATACACTGACGTGATGTCCGTCTGAGCCAGGTCTCTCAGAAGATCCATAGATCCCTTCTGAACATCTTCATCAAGGGAGTTAAGTGCAACCTTTTCATCCTCACTTAGGAATAGTAAATCTTTACATCTGGAGAAGAAATATTGAATTAGAGTGAAAAGGGTGTACAGTGTACAACTAGCCCTTACAGTACATATGGGGCCTGATTCAATGTGCAGCTGCAACTTTTTTGGCAATGCTATTTTAGTCGCAGGTTCACATCCTAGTTTGGTCCCAATTCAGACATTTTCGCTCTGATTTTTTCTGGTGGAGACCAAAATAACAAGCACGAATGTCTGTGNGAAAACTGCCGAAGGAGCTGCAATCTCACTGCTTATACCACGTTCAGATTGCCTGGACTTTAAAAAGCCGCAGGCATATCCGTGGTGCAGAGCCGGCTGGGCAGCGTGCAAGTCTGAATGGGACTCTACAGGGAAGCCGGCGTCCCGTAATGAGGTGATGTCACCTAAAAGGACTGTGATCGTAACGATCACATGTCTTATTAGGCAAATCACCTTTCTTTATACCCGCTGGAGGGCAGGCCGGCTTCAGGCACGTTCAAACTGCAGCAAAGCCGCAGACGAGCCGACGAAAACCCTCCTTTTTCGCCGNCTCTTCAGTGGCTCGCTTTTAAATAGTGACCCGTTCAGATTGCCTTCAGAGGCCGGCCTTTTCACTGAGGCCGGCATTTTCAGTGAAAAAGCCAGCCTTTTGAGGCAATCTGAACAGGGTATTAGTAAATTTATGCCTTTGATTAGATATTGTACTCCATAAAGATACCCGACAAAGGAACTGAATTAGCTTAAGAGAAGGCTAAACGCTAAGCACTTTAAAGGGGTCACGGATATCACTCACTCTTCAGGTAGTNCCCCTTATATTCAATGAAAGTTCAATGAGCTAGTATGGTCTGAATCTTTCCAGATGAAATCAACAATGAAAATACATATGCACTGTAGTCTTCTAAATGAATGCTTAATATCAGCGTATATAGTGTATGCGATTGTATGGTTAATGCTCATCAAGATATTGATTGGCAAAGTGTCAAATGTCCAAGTTGAAAGGCTTATAGCAGCTACACCCCTTCCTTCACTATGCCAATTACAATATTAATTCCAACTGTTACTCTATGCACTTTCAAACAGCTATTGCACACAGTAAAAGAGATACATATGCAAACAGAGCACAAACATGCCAATGAATTCACTGCCTCTATATCAGCAGATAGTTTATCTGAGTGTTTGCTCCAACTGTTTCAGCTCATGAAGCTATTCAAATATTCTCTAAGTGCTATAGAAATACTTGAACTTCAAAGCCGTAATTTTCTCTAAACATTTCATATGCGTAGAGACATTTGTATAATAAAAAAAGGAAACAAAAGTCAAATAAAATTGGCTTTTTTCCCTCTATACCACATGTTGTCTTATTGTATTGTTTTAATGGTGTATTCTATTTTCATCAGCAGAGCATAGAATATAAACATTGTAAGTCTTTTTAGTTAGCATTTTTCAATCATTTGACACAATATAAAGCAGGTATGAAATGACATTATTTTGTTCTAAAATTGAATAGACATTTATCAAGACCAGAACATGTTATTGAGGACCCTCAGATTCCATGCCATAGAACTGATATCAGCATTAAACAGCTTTATTTTATTTATCCATTAGTGAGACTAATACTGGGTTAATACTGAGTAATAATGAAAACACAGTCAACTGTCATATAAAATATNGTGTTTTTATTATGTGCATCGGGCTATAGTTAATGTGGGATCTAATGTGTTTGTAATGGGTACAGTACAGACTGATGGTCTGGGTAGACTTGCCAACTCTCCCAAAATTTCCATGAGATTCCTGAATTTTTGGTAGTTCTCTTGGAATCCAAGGAGAGACAGAAAATCTACTGGACATTGTCTTGTAAATCACTGCCTCAAACCCCATACGTTACCAAGGATGGGCAGGAATGAATGAAATCAAGTCCTGACCCATTATTATTAACCCTATGAATTGTGGAGGGATGGTCTTTAGGAATCATTTGCATTAGTGGCTGAAGTGGAAATGTGTAAGTAGCGATATGAAAACATAGCAAATAACAGAAATGAATGGAGATATATAATTTTCCAATGAAGTCAATGAAACGAGTGGGAATAGTGACAATATGACATACCCGCATATACATCCCCACTTCCAGCCCTATTTTGCATAAATAACACCCCAATCCTGCCCTTTTGTTTTTCACAGAAGCGAAAAAGCAACCTTGTATTTATGGCTTCTGATGTTTAATTGTCTTGTCTTCACTCTGTCAGACACAAATGGGTAAACCAATTCCATTCGGCTCATATTATAAAATGCTACTCTTTTTAAAGTTAAAAGCTCTTAGTTCCTAGTACCAAGCGCACAGTAAAAATGGGAAAAATGTTTCATATGTCATCATTTAGACCACTCGATGATATAATTGAATTAAATTGTTATAGGAATAATCTAATTGTGCATCTAAAAGTGTATTTCACAGTAAGTCAGCCAAATCATAAGTTATTTAATGATGTCAGTTACATTTAATAGCGCTGGCTGAATATCTGGATGAAAGCATAGACGTTTTACTAGAAATAGTACAATTTCTATCAGTGTAAGTTCTTTTNAATTTTTTTTATCTATGAGATCATTAATTGTAAAAATCTGTGGAGATAGCTAAACAATTTTAAAAAGAAGAATTCTGTTTTTGTGTTGGACCAAATATAAAATGCATCAGTAACCAATTTGACGGAGGAAAATGTGAAAAGTTGCCATTTATTACATTTATTATGTATTAAGGAGACATCAACATGTGCAAATAAAATCATTGCTAGGTATGATTAGATCAAGAAACACAATGTGCACAGCTTCAGTACATCTAAAACATAAACCAACATCAATAAAGTCTTATATAAGCAATAACAGACAATAAGCTGTGAATTTAGAGCAACGGCGACACCTTGTGGTGTCTTTTATAATCACATGTATTTTTTTTTAAGTAGCCCACAGTACAAAACAATACACAAAATGCAATACAAAAAGATTAAGATGATAACTAACATAAAAACTAAGAATTGTGCCGAATGATAAACACCTCTTGAACCTTCTAGCCTGTCCTTTTTTGTTTATTGGGGGTTTTATACCATATTAGTTTAAAAAGTTTATTCAAGTTTATTCTGCTCTGTTAGACTCCACCATCTCAGATAAGAGTTTATTCCAGTTATCAATGACTCTTTAGTGAAGTCATTCAGTTTTCTGTACGTTTCCACTAAACTTACCACCCTCCAGTTTAAATACATGCCCTTGTACTCTAAAACATCTATGAAAAGCTGTTTTGATTTCCGTCATCCATTCTCTGCTCCAATCTATACATACCTAGTTAATCTAGTCTTTCTTTGTATGTTTAGCATCATTTTAGTTGTGCTTCTTTGCAATCTCTAATGTACTGGTATATAACTACTTCTGGATATATTCTGAGAGTGACCTACATAAGTTTGTGGAGATAATATTATGCATTCACATGCATTTTCCTGCTGGTTTACTGTTCTGCTTCCCACATTTACATTATTTTAACAATTGTACTAAACAACACAATATATCATATAGAAAACCACTTTTATTTTTAATTACTAAAGGATGTATTGTATATGGCGTATTGTATAACAGTAACCCATTGCTGATAACTATTTTGTGTAGTCCTATTTTTACACTATAAACATGTATTTATGTATTACTTCTGTGCGGAAATTAAGTAGGAATACTTACAAGGCTTTCAAACAGTTTGGGTCGACATGTTTAGTCTGGACAAAACCAGTGACTCCAGTGGAAGAAGATTTTCCAACAAACCACTTGAGTCCGGGTACATAGAATCCAACAACTTCAATGGCGTCACCTCTACAGTAGCTTAGTTCATCCCAGTCTGTAGCTGTATGATTTTCCCTGGCTGTGCACTGGCCTAATCCTAAATCATAAAGAAGAAGAATTCAAACTTTTAGTATTACAAATATATTTATACATATAAAAAATNTGCATTTTTGTAGCCCTCTCAAGCTGCAGTACCTCAGCCCAAGTAATACATATCCAGGGTCGACATTAAGTTCACTGTATGTCCAACCAGATCACTTTCA
>JABWIB010002451.1:5107-20182 GCA_016617825.1 Platyplectrum ornatum | reverse complement strand
GGGGGGGTTTGAGAAATTTGCTATGGGGCCCGGGCTTTTGTAGTTACGCCCCTGCCAACGTGCTTTGCCTTTGCACTAGTCACGAGGATTTCCTGTCAATGGAATGAGCCTTGTTCTACATAGAAGTATTAATTAACTTTAGTTTAGTTCTGCAGTTTAAATATTAAGATATTAAGTTGAATTTGAAACGAGTTTTAAATTATACAACAATCCATTTTTTTAGAGTGTGCGTATACTGTACTGTATAGAGCACAACCAAATGAAACAATCCATATACTGTAGCTCTAGCAAATGATATTATGTTAATCTGTATTAAACCATGAGTGAGATGAATTACAGGCAAAAACAGACATAATTACAGCTATTCACATGTAGCATAATATTATATAGGTCCAAGAGCTTTGTAATGTGCACAGTACTTGTAGTGAGCTATCCTGTGGGTGTGCTAGTGTGATTGTCACAAGAAGAGCAGATGCTACTTTTTGGAGCTCGGTTATGCCAATGGCATTTTGCCATATTTGCCTTCTCCCGTGTATAGTGAATGAATATATCATGACATCATTTCTATTAGGTGTATGTAACTTATCAGCAGAAACCTATGTTAGATCCAGCAGCATCTCTACACAGCGCAGTCTAATTATAGCATCTATAATACATACATTGAATAAGATATATGCACAGGCTGCCTATAGTGCTGACAGCTCATGTTGCCGTGGAGACCGAGGAAATATCCCTTGAATGATGATCTGTTATGGATCGCTGCAGCAGCTATGACAGCCTGGCTGTTTCTACACTGTGTGCACAATCTATTGTTCGTTATATCAAACAGGATGCATGTGTACGCAAACAATGACCAATATTAATGAGGCAAGGAGGAAAAAGTGTCGATATCCCAGATATTTACTTGCCTGATGCCATTGTTTCCACATCGGGACATTGTTCTTGTCGGTGTGGATTGCAGCTTTGCCAATGCGACCAGCTGGCCAGGAATACTGAGTCTGTGCTGTCCACAGAGCCTCTACCTGCAGAGGAGACTGGAGATTGTAGAGTAAATTACATGCAATCCTTGCAATGAGTCGATAGATAGTAACGTCAATGCATACATATACTGTATATCAAGAATGACAGCTATATTAAGATAATGCTGCAAAAGTGTGCAGCTTAAAGAGTATGCAAAGTATTTTTAGCCTTTTTCTTATCTCATATCACTTCTATATTTGTCCCAATTTCCATTTATTTAAGGTTGGTATTTCAAGTAGAGTAAATAGAGGGGGGATGTTAGTATCCATGGAGATATCGCCGTTGAGAAAAGGTGAGCCTTGTTTACCGTACAAACACNTCAGTAGCATAAAAAATAGAATTACACAAAAGAATACATAAGCAAATAATGAATAAAGCACAAAACATTCCACAACAGTCCATGAGAGAAATGAAAGTGTACGGAATGACATGCTCTCCCAATCCCAGCAGCCTCTGCGGAAAGACATGCTAAACAGATTGTGGGAGGAAAAGCTTCTAATGACTTTATTCTTGCAGGGAAACAATTGTGGAGGAAGCTGCCATCTAGCAAGACAATCCTCTGGAGATTTGTGTCTTGTGTCTAGGATTGTCTGCGAGAGGGTTCCTGTTCCTGAGGTAAATAACGTACATGAAAGTCAGGATATCATCTCATACTGTTTTCTAAATATACTATACAGGCTGTGTTTCTCAAAGTAAACCTGAGTTATTATTATAACTATAATTATTCAAAGATAATTACAGAGCAGAAAACTTTTGGAGGCAGACAAGAGGTGTAAAAATACGGAAGGTGTGTTTGGCCACCCATTGTAGTGGGGGTGATTGGGGAGGGAGAGTGGTAAAAGTTAATTGGCCCCCTCAGTTTCCAGCATGGTTGTGTGGTGCAGGTTTGGTGAGCATAGTATACATGGTTTCATGATTGCTGTTTAACATTCATTAACTTCTATTTGTTTTAAAGTTATTTAATAAGAATGTTTTGCCCTGCTAACTATATGGTAATTCTAATAAACATGTGAAATTTGCNAGAAGAACAACATACATTTTAAACTACCTTGAAATCAATATTANTACAAAGCAATAACTATAACCTGGATCCAGATCCAGATGTATGTGTAGGTGTCCACTATTGGAAATCTACCAGAGCCCACNTTATGTCAACAGTAGCATTTATTAGAGCCAACATGAGTAATGAATGTAGCAGTGTCAGGTATGCAACAATCCACTTTAGTTGGTGCATATGTCGTGCAGCTGCCAACTTCTGACAGCTTTGCTCATGCATTGAAGGCTGTCAGCAGCTGGCAGGTTAAACAGTGCAGAATAATGTTATGAACTCAGCACTGTTCTGTGTAGGCAGGGGGAAGGAGGGGGCAGCTGGCAGAGGACATAGCTAAACTCATAACCTGAGTACTGACCACTATTTATCTTGCCTGCCACTGACAGCTTAGAGGTGTATCTGGCGTGCTACTAGCCACTCCCACAGTAGATACACAACTGACAGTAATACTGATAAGTGCAGCAGTCAATAAAAATGTCTCTTACTCTCAGTTTTCAAGAGTAAAGTAAAGAGAAAATTCAGTGCGGGTTGCATGCTTAGAAAAAATATCTTTACCGTACATTGATTGACTAGAAGTGTTACAGCTCATAAGTTTGGACAGCTATGTAAATGCACTTGTGGCTTTCAATTTCATAAAAAAATCAATATTAAAACTGTCTGTTGTCATTTGTACAAGTCTAGGTAAACAAAGCAATATCGTATTTTTGCTATGTCTGAGTGTCCATATGTCCAATATCCGGCCCTTTTAATGCTGAAGAAGAAACAAAGTGAGGTCAGCATTCCCCAAGTAAATAGCACTTAACAATCACTTAAAAACTGGAAGAGAAAAACTACAGGGCTTTCAAGTGATTAACCCTATTTAGATNTAAATATGCAATGTAATCAGTAAACTGATTCAGCACTCTTATAAATAGAAAACTCACAAACTTCTAAACATTTAACAACCATTTTATNAATGGTATGCATTTTTGCCACTGTCTGTTCCTGTTTTATTGTTCTTGCTGGACTGACCTTGGCACCTGAAGAATTTCCTCAACCAGGGAATCCCCAAACAGCAGCCCATTGGTATGAGGGTCTGTCACATCAGCGATAACACAATACCCTCCGTGCAGAGCAGTGTCATGCCAAAGCTGTGACAAGGTCTCAGCCCTTTCCACAATGCATCTTTTGACAGGACTGCACATCTGTAGGATGGGGGAGGAACTACAGTAGCTGAAGGCTTGTAATAGNAGGGCTAACAACTTTGTACTGTGCCCTATGAGTTCCCTGGTAACATGGCCCACTTTTCTTTTTACACCCACAGCCTGCATCAGGATTCCTGGCATTCCCTGAGTATAGTTGGTCTATTTTATTTTACTGTATTACTTTTAGTTATGTAAATGTCACCACTCAAACTTATGCCAATTTATGTCTTTTATACTCAGGGTAAAACATATTATTCATAAAAATAAAATAAAAATACTCATAAGATAACTGGTATGAATCCTATNTTTATTTAGTGAGTGTTGTATTTGATAAAATCAAATGGACACACATAAAAATATAGAACTGCAACCTTATTCCCAGTCATATTCATCTTTTTAGAGTTTCAATAGATACTGTTGCATACATTAATTGTCTGGTAGGTTCAAATCTATGTGGTAATACAGATGGAACTCCATATACAGTATTTATGGGTTGCCGACTCTCTCAGAATGTCCAGAAGACTCCCAGATTTTCCTGTAATTCATTTGCAGACTCTCCCAGGACCCAGGTTGAGGCAGTGATTTTAATGTAAATCGCTGCCTCCGACTCGCTCAGTACTATGAATGGGTGGGGCTTCATGAGGCCTGCCCATTCATAGCAAGTGTATGGGCNTAAATCATGTCCTCTCTCCCACCCCCTTGCTGCTGACTGCTGGTTTCTCCTGGGAGGGAGCCCTATAGAATACCTTGATCACAATACCACCAGCATTGTAAGTTATTGTAGCGAGAAGATTGCATCACAGATAGGTATAATCGGCCATGTCTGATTTGGAAATCAAATAACATAGATTTAAATATTTGACTACAATCGTCACTACAGTCTAAACCTTTGGTGCTCTTTATTTATGAACAGATTCCTTGGCACAGCCTTGGTTAAAGACGAGTGGGGATGTGGAGTGAAAGCAGGGGAAGACTACCACCAATTTCTTGNTAGTGTAAAGTTGCAGACCAAACAGGTTTATAATTGCAGTATTACAGAAGAGTAGCCCTGGACAACTGTATAACTGTAGTAATGTGTGGTGCAAATAGCATTACCTTGCAAAAACATGTAAAGCAAAGGAAACACAATGAAGTTACGAAAGAAGAATTGTAAGGGTATAAAAAACTTGGATTCTAAATCCTCTCCTGTAAGTCATCCATACATAAGAGCAATGACACTTTTAAACATGTGGATGTTGTCTGTTCACATGTATGCATCCCTCTTTACTGTATAGGTGTTCCCTCCCTCTGTGTATTGTTCCAGACGTTTAGCTCTGACTGTCTTAAATCTACCCATATAAGTAGGAAGGGTAAAAATTGAACTAGACATGATAATGACGTCTAGTACTCGCAGATCTNTCCAAATCTTAATCTTTGGATCTAATACCATCAAAATTGAAGTCTTTACCCTGTCTTTAGTTATATAATGTCTTAAAATGCATTACCGCTAAATGTATTTATATAGCTTGTCATTACCATAATATAACTCCATAAATGCACCAATAAATGTCTTTAAAGCATTTAAGACCAACAGGTAATCCTCAGATCCTCTAGTACTCTGTGTGTTGATGTTAGATGTACTTATCATAGCTCTTGAAGATTAGGATGACAGCTGCTGTGAAAAGACATCATGAATTTTTTATTGAATGCATTGTTTGAANTTATGTCAAGATTAAACGGAATATGCTGCCCTTTGGATGGGATCAGAGGGTCACAATGTCTAAGGTAAACCAATACTGCAAATTAATGGAGATAGTCACTAAGAATCACCGCAACTGATGTTTTCTGAGCTCAGAACACAATAGTGTAGTGAACTTAATGTGGTAGAATAGAAGGTAACATAGNACCAGAGCCCTAGTTTCTACTTTCAGTCAACATTAGAACTTAAAATGGGGAATATACAATTGAATGCCATATGTTCACTTTCTCCACTGATTTAAATTAAAAACTATATATCCTCATTCAGTTCTATCATTTTTTGTTTTTCCATTTTTGCCGCTTCTATGGGCCAGATTAAATCCAGCGCAAAGACTAGTGTCTAGTACGGTACATAAAATTTGCGTCATTTTATATGCGGCACTATGAGCCACTACGTAAAAAGACATGAATTTTCTCCCTTGCGCAGTTTGGGTTGGGTTTACCCCAAATTGTCGGGTCAGCGTTCGCATGGACCACCGATGCCCACATAGGAGTTAAGGCATAAGCTGCTAGACCCCTGCCTTTGATGACTGGGCGCTACTTATACTCCTTCTCACTCTCCCANACTTATGCTGTGCCCGTACGGGCACACGGCAGTCAGGATCCGGTCATTAGTGATCAGATATCAATGTAATGACTTTTATTGAGTCAATGTCAGAAGCTCTGGTCCAGGGGTTTCACCTGCTCTCCCAGGATCACTAGGAGGAATGGCAGTAATTCTGGAGTCTCCCCTGAGACCACATATGCACATGTGCAGTCAAACAAGCACTGACTTGAAAAATGTTAAACATATTCTCTCCTCACTATGAAATAGAGATGAGCAAGATCTTTATTTTTATGCAGAAAAAAAGGTCCCTCTATATGAGAACTGATGGTAATGAAACCATCTGTCTAATATATTAGCAGTGCTGGTTACCTTAGTTACAGGCAGGGATGTCAGAACATTTTTTGGTGTGTGTGTGTGGGGGGGGGGGGATCATTTTGTTTCAGTGCCACTAGTCTCAACAGTGGCCAAAAAAAGTGACAAAATAAAAATGTCCAAATACATTGCCAAAGCTGATGTTACATTCTTATTATTATTATGTCATGGAAAATAAAAGGATTTATTACTGTGCATATAACTATCATCTTCCAGCACATTTAATGCAAGTGATAAGAGGCACAGGTCTGCTTTCTGACAACTAAAGGGGTTAATGAATGTTCNGCAGAATTTTTATGGTGCAATCTGCAGCTGATAGGATGAATGTATCTCTATTGCACATACAGTNTGTAGAAAGAAAAGTTAAGTGAAATGTTTAATGAGTCATACACTATATTCAGAGTTTTTAGAGCTGCTATGAGGGAGATCATTAAACCATTTTCATAGAAGCCAGTATTGCTGTGGACATAAGTTGCTGCATGAGATATGTGTGATTTCTTTATTGTTAACCCTTTGCTACACTGGAAGCCTCAATAAAACAGACTATTTAGTGTCCCTACATGTCTGTTTAACATCCTAAGGCCAAAATGATGAACTGTAATAAGTGTCCTATTGTTCTGAATATTGTCAAAACATTTCTCCTTAGCTATACTCTTGGCCATAGTAAACATATTATAGTAATTAATAACTGATCTAAATCTCTTACTGGTAATCACATTATTCTGGACATATTTTTACAAACTATGAAGACCATTTTCTACACAATACTTGTTAATACCCTTTTGTATAGTAAATAAACTTCTGATTATAGAAGTGTTGCATTGCTTTACTCTATTTGAATATGTTTCATTCTCTGCCTCCACTATAGTCATCATAGTTTCAGCTTATTCCAGGAAGAAAATAAGAATACATTATTATAAAAATCTGATAGCTGATAAGAGGTTAATTGTTTCTGGTAATTTGAAAGGAATTTTGGCATTGAACTTAGAATGAGTCTGCAGATGAATTACTACAGAGGTTGGTAATTTACTACAGAGGTTGGTTATATTTTCTTGCATAGTCCATATTTATAAACATACTTATACAGATAGCCAGGACAGGGGCATCATGGGTAATAACTGTGGGTTGAGTTTCCTAATGGAATATGAATATTTATTTTAATACAATTACCAAACCCAGATGAAAGGAGCATACAACTCATGAATTGAATATACCTCCTTTACTTGCTTTCTATAATATTTTGTGTTTCTTAATACAGTATATTATTANATCTATATCTATATATACATGGGGGGCTTATTTACAGTCTCAGAAGATAGCTCCAATTGCATGTTATGGTAAGCACAGAGCACAAAGCTGTATGGTGTGTCTTAAGTTTTAGGCTACTTCTTGATCACAGTGATGGTTAAATATATATGTGACATTTTCTCACATATTCTGTAACATAACACTGGTAAACAAACTTGAGTAGGAGTAAAAGCTTTGTTCTTTGGGCATGGTAATGAGACACAATGTGTCTCACTAGATTTAAGGTATGATTCATCATGAATATGTGTAGCTTGCAGTTATGTCATGTGAAAATGATCAATATAATTACTGTATGACATAACATAACCTGTGTAGTATTTAGATATAAACAGTATATTTTGGGGAAAATTACATATACTGTACATTTAGGCAAGCCAGCATGCAAATAACATTGCAACACACAAGATAAACATAAGACATAAAACAATATATTGTAATACAGATTAAATGGTGTATTTCTTAGATATAGCATAATAAGGTCTACCCAATATAAAAAGAATGCTAACACAAATAAAATGTCTTGAAATCAACATATTTCTTGAACAAAATATATGCATGAAAATATTAAAACAATGTGAAGCATAAGTAAAAAAGATAATAGGAATATCTCTACCCTGTAAGTGAGTAAATACACTGTGTTTGTTCATTACTGCAATCACAGTGTGTAAACATGAAATGAGAGAATTATATTGTTTATCCATGTTACCTGAAGTTTCACAATGAGGAAGAAAATATTCTTTCAATAAAACAGAGTTCAATCACCGTTTCCTTTATCTGGGGGTTTTGTCTATAAATATCTCCTTATTGTTCTGCATTCATTGCCCTTTGACAGCAACAGATAGTAAGGTGTGTACAAATGTCATAGCTTGTACTTCCCCTGATTCCATTCTATAACATAGAAGCAAAACACATGAGACAATCATTCCTATCCAAACAGAAATGCTGACTTACCAGGCCCCACTCCTGCCTGTGATCCCAGCTTCTTGTGTAGTACTGAGCATGGTAAAAGAAAGACTGGACAGGATTTAGGTGTGTGACTGTGTAGTTTCTAAGTGTAGCATGCAGTGTCTGAGCTGAGAGTATGCAGCCTCAGTCCCTCCCTCCTGCTGGAGAAGGAATGTTTCAGTAGTTCCTTATCTAGCTTGTACTAAGGACTCCTGCCCTCCCCATTTACTTCTTCATTCCCCCTACTGTCATCTTCACAATNACTATGCAATGTAATAAATGCCTCAACGCCCCCTTCCCCAGCATCTATAAAAAAACATTGAACTGATTCATAGTTTAAAACATGGAAATTAACATGTTCATCACTTTGATATAAGTAAGAGTACAAGCTCATGCTGGACCGGATCCTGAGATCAAAATGTAATGTGAGTGGAGATCGTATAGCAGACCCACACTCTATCTGCACAAATATATGAGCCTTAAGTTATTGTATATACCTAATATATTGAATGTTTACAATATATTAAATTTAAAATCGTCACCTAGCTCTAATGGTAAATGGTTATTAGGATTCAACACGTTATATAGTATATCAGTATATGTGTTAAATATGACCATAAAAATATTAAATTGAAACTACATATACTATATGAAAATAAAAGTGTTATACTTTGTTCACAATGACAACCCGGCAATTACCTGGCTTACAACTGTAACACCCATTACTGTTTAACAGTAAAAAATGCGGGTCCGACCCAGGTCCCTGTTCACAATGGATTTGTAACTGGCCCTGTTCACATTAACTTGAAAAACCTGGGATTTCAGGTAACCTGGGAATTTGTCTTAAATACCCAGATTTTTCAAGTCAGTGTGAACGGGGTATAAGGTTGCNCTAGAATAAATGTTTATCATTATACAGATCTCTGTAAATGACATTTATCTATATACAAATGAAGGCTAAAAAAGAGCAGCACATGTATGCTTAGTTATGGCGGCTAGCAGCAGTATGATTTTTCTTACTGCTACAGTATATCTGTTTTAACACTACTGCCACTGTTAGACTCCAGGCTTTGTGGCTCCCCATACCACTACCAGTGAGACAGTGGACCAGAAACACTATGATCCTGAAGATTCACCAAGTTTATCAATCAAATCAGTGGGAGAAGTGCTAGTATGTCACACCACTGCATACTTGGCCCAGGAAATTTATATATACTTATATTTATATTATAGTGGGCTATATATATATCATTTTACAGGTTATATACATCTACTTTAAACTTACTATTCTCTAAAAACTTTCTCTATCACTCCAGAATACAATACAATTTAGGAGAAATAAAAAGTTATATTAAAGAAAAGGAAGGTTTTTATGTGTAATGGTGCCCATCTATGGAGGAGTACCCATGTTGGTCTGCAGTGTTACCAAGACATTGCATCTCTTTGCTGGTTTTCTAAGTCCAAGAGCTTGAGCAGTAAATCGATTTCTAAGTCCCAGATTGAATACTACTGCTCATGGGCCGGAACTCCGAGAGACCACATACAGGACATCATTTAGCAAACTGAAAATGATACCACCATGTCACCATCATAGCAAATGAGAGTAATAGCAAAAGTTATTTTATTTACAAAGATAAGAGCATTTTATCACTGTACTCTGACATTCACAGGCTGCCACTCCCCACATTAAAATTCTGTAATACACCCATAACACCTGATAATGGTCCTCTCTTAAAATTCTTGAAGTATGAACTTTATAATGTAGTTAATTGTAAACTTGACAAATATATTTTAATAAAAGCACAAGGTATTTACCACATTCTTTAACAAATGACTNCCGGAAAGTTTACAGATATAAAGGTCAGAAAAATCTACATAATTTATTCATAATCTACATAATTTATTTATAAAGACTAAATTATATTTCTGTAGACTTTGGAAGACACACAGGAGTCATTGTGAAATGTGGATAAACAAAATGGGGTTAAATAAACAAAATGGGGCTATCCAATTGTAGAATATGCCTTTTAAATTAAAATATTTAATATGCGCTAAAGGCAAATAGTTACTGAAAAAAAACATTTTTCAGTAACTATCATAAAATCATGATTTTTCCAATGATTGTTTGTCAGAAATTCTAATACACCTCTCATCGCTTGGCACAGGCAGAGGCGGCCCCAAGCATATGCCGTATAAGCAGCCTCCTATGGCCCCACGGTGTCAGGTGACCCTGTGGGCCCCGCACCTATAACCCCCCTTGCCGGCCGCCGCCGTTTCTGGCATCTTTCTCGGCCTGCCGGGGAGCTATGTTGAAGCTTCACCGGAAGCCGGCGATGTGTTAAAGTAAGGACGCCAGCGTGAGATTAAGTTGGGGTCACGTCATATTAGCACGAGCGCGCCATGCGTAAAGCGTTCCCCCACACCACGGAGCAATGTATGTATTATGTCTATATATGTATATGTATGTCTATATATATTTATATGTCTGTCTGTCTCTCTCTCTATATATATATATGAATGTCTATATATGTCTGTATATGTATGTCTATATAAAATGTTTACAGAGGCGGCCCTAGGCATATATATATATATATATATATATATATATATATATATATATATATATATATATATATATTTTTTTTTTTTTTTTTACAATTTACAGGGCCATAAAAATTCCGCCTAGGGCCCCACAAAACCTAGGGCTGCCCTGGGCACAGGTGACATTTATATAGATTAATTCGGAGCAGTGTCTGGGTGGGGTAACTTGGGCCCACCAGAGGAAATCATTTTTGGGGCCCGCCCTCAGTTATAGAGAAATAATGCTAGGTCTTGGGGCCCACCGGAGGATTTTCCTGTTCTCTGGTGGGCCAGTCCGACGCTGGTCTGGAGGGTCCATAACTCACAACAGAGTTGGATTTGCAAGCGATATTTCCATCTGCCCAACAGGCCCAACTGAGGGTATAAAGCAGCTAAAAAGGATCTATACTGTGTATAGATGTTTTTGTGACTTGAGAAAGGTGCATGGGACTAGCAACAAAAAAGTAGACAGGACGACCGACTACCCATTGAACACCAGCTAAGGTAACTGCAGTTCTTAAGATGACTGTATTTAGAAATTATTGACACTATATAAGCGCATAATGTAGATTGTTGGACATTTATATGTTGTGTTCTGCAGTGTTCATTTCCTACTACAGATTTGATCGTGACTGTATCTTGCTCTATTTGTCATTGTTGTGAATGTACATTTGCATAAACCACTGATATATCTGTGTAAGCACCAAGAAAAATGTTAATCTATTTTGAAATAGTGATTGTTAGGATTACAGTTATACAATCTTTTACACTGTATAATTTCCTTAACTTGGCACACACACATATATTTGTGTTGTTTTTAGTGACAAGAGGACCAAATCCAGACTTGAACATAATGCATAAAAATACACCTGGGAAAACCATTGCTGAAGATATTAATGTCATCAGTTTTAGTATTAAATTTAAGTGATTACATTTTCTAGCCAAAGTTTAATTACAGTGTAACTGTACCACTGGTCTCTATCTGTGTGCAAAATNCAAAAATAAAGTATTCTCTCTGCATGCAAACACTAACATTTATTTTACCTCCCCTGCAATTCAACATGGTTTTGTCCCGGATTTGGTCTAGAGAGAATGTATAATGTGGTGCACTGTTTGTGTGTGTATGCATACCCCCCAACTGTCCCGATTTTAGCAGGACAGTTCTGCTTTTGGGGGACTGTCCTGCTGTCCTTTCGGAAAACCAAAAAAACCCACTTTCCTACCACTTTCCTACCTCGTAGCCGGACAAACTGGTAGGAAAGTGGGTTTTTTCGGTTTTCCGCGATTTCAGGCAATCATGGACCGGAAAAAGGGGGGAGCTTTTGCACGGGTGGGCAGGGTTTGGGTGTGTAGGGGAGGGACTGGGCGAAGTTGGGGGGGAGTTTATACAGGCAGGGGGCGGGGTTTAGCGGGGCAGGGAGCGGGACATTATCTGTCCCGCTCTCTCCCTGGCAAATGTTGGGAGGTATGGTATGTGTGTGTTGTTTATGGAGACAGAAAGAATTTATTATGGGGTGTACTGTTTGTGTGTCTGTGTGTGTGAGAGTATGTATGTGTGTGTTTGCATGTGTATGTGAATAAAAGAGATGCAGCAGAAATGTATTATATTACTATTATTATATTAAGTATTATAAAGCTATTGTGTGTGTGGGATTCTAGACACATCCCATGGAGGCACAGCCAAACCTCCCTTGGTTTGAACATATCCCCTCTGATAGCATTACTATAGAAATGAATGAGTGCCGTAATGTGCTTGTAACATTCCAATAGGGATTAAGCAACATGCCATGGCACCATGCTACAGCTGGTTTGTTTTTAACCAAAAAAGTAATTTCCCCTGAGTGGTAAAGGAGGCATATTTCTAATTTCTGCTCTTAACAATATGTAAAAAGGGAGGAGCATGTCTCTTTAACACTTTCCGGAATGCATGTTGGCCTATGAATGCAGTGTTGATGATCCAGCATGTATTCTAGAAGATCCTGTTCAACAGAAATGAATGATTTTCACACCTGCTTGTAGCCTGAAGATGAGGCACCATACAGGCGAAATACCTGTGTGTATCATGTCAAGGTATATATATATATATATACATACACACACACACACAAAATGGGCATAGACAGATATTTTAATGTCCTAATTATCTCATTATTATTCAGTGATGTTGGAAAACCTGGTGATATTAAGCAAACTCCAAATCATAATGCAAAGTGATTAAAGGACTTTCTACTTTTAATACAAAATATAAAGGTAACAAATAAACATTTTCAGTCTCTCTGTGTTTATACAGAAATGAGTTCTTATTGTTTCTCTCATTTCCCACTACACTGCTGCTATAGTGTCAGCTTAACAAAAAACTCCCACTAAGGATGACTCAGATAAGAACATTGTCATACATTAATGTAATAAATAAGTGATTTGTCACTAACACTGTCCATGGTTGCCGACTCTCACAAAATGCATGGGAGACGTCCACATTTTGGGCAATTCTTCTGTTCGAGAATAGGGCTTTGTGTGTAATTTGCATAAAACATGCTCTTTTCCGCACCCCCATGCTGCCATCTTTGGGAGAAACCAGAAGTCGGCAACACTGACAGTGTCAGTTATGAAAATAACCACTAAATAGAACATAGCTTTATAAATAACCAAATGGAAATTATATCTTAGTGCAATACCTAAGTGAATATATAATTTCCCTTAATTCTCTATTTCTTAGATTTAGTAAACTGTGAAAAAGGAAAAGTAGAGATGTTACCCATGGAAACCAATCATTCTATATTATATAATAAGAAAGTTGCAGCTGAAATATGTTGGCAACAACTCTGCTTCTTCTTTTATCCAGTTTAGTAAATCTAGCCCTTGGACCGAAATCTAAAATAAGTCTGTAAGCTAATGTGATCAAATACTCAACAGATGCATATGGACTAGTAACTGCAGGAGCACGATACTCATAAATCAATGGACAATAACTGGCAGTAGTAATCAGTACACATATAGACGGGGCGTATCTATACTATACATTGTAATATCAAGGTGAACAAACACTTGCAGTCACAACCCTATTGTAATGTGTTGTTCTTGGATGGGTCAGAATTCAAATAGGCCACAGTCCCAATAGAAAAAAGAATTTGGTCCCTATTTATTACATTTATCCATACTATACAAATGTGTGCATTTACACTATACTATACCTTTAACCAGTGATGGTTTCGATGCTTTGTAGGGTTTAACTTAACACAATATTATATTTGGTTATTTGTAGTTATGTGCTCATACACAGAAGCTTTGCACTATGGTAACTGTAAGGGATTGCACTTACCCAATACGGAGGCTTGTCTTTGCAGAGCTTTCCAGAAGGAGTACGTTTTCTTCCTGTGGAGAGCAGATATTGTTCCAAGCTGCTGTGCAGTGGGCATGTTGGTTTGTCCTGACTAATCTGTGGATATGTATACTATCTTTGGAACCTTCCAATGTTCATATAGGCTGCTTCAGAAATAACAACAAATATCAATAGTCCAAAGTTGTCTCATGTTTTCATTCAAAAGACTGAAAGCATCACAGTGTCTGAGAAATATTCCTGTACCAAGAGCACATTTATTATTAAAGTAAAATCAATAGCAGCACTCACCAGCAGGCACAANTCAGCAATGGATGTCGACACAAGTTCCACACTTATTGTACTCAGGTCCTAATGGACTCAACTCATGCAAAACACAAAATGCAGGTTAACCTCCAAAACAAAACGTGAGACAATGGGATTTACCACAATGGAATAAATACCAATAGACTTAAGTTTTGTTCTGCTGTCTGGGAGAAGTTGTGTTTAGCATTTAGCCATTTATCACTTATCAGACTGGAATGTAAAAAATGAAACAAGTGTGTATTGAATACAAGAAGAAAACACAAAATGTGCCCTGTGCAGACAAACGTGCAGTAGTCTACAACTCACTAGTCCAGTTTGACCAGTCCATTCCATTTTTATTCACATGGAAGCCATAAGCTGCCAATAAGTAGCAGAAGGCAAAGAAGAGAGGGGAAGGTTGCCAATACATTTCTTAGTTTGTGAATACAGTATTAAAGGAAATCATGAAAATACTTTATTTTATATATTTATACTTTTAAATGCTAGAATTGGGAACCCACTCTACAGACCATCATGGTGCATATACACATTTAGCCTAACAAGACAAGGACACTATAGGGACATTGGGGTATATTTACTAAGCAGGGAGATTGCAGTGAAATTCGAATTTGGGGAAGTTGCCCATGGCAACCAATCAGATTTGAGTTCACATTCTGCAGAGTGTAAAATGAAACTGAGAGCTCAAATC
>JABWIB010002450.1:24058-40546 GCA_016617825.1 Platyplectrum ornatum | reverse complement strand
CTGCCCTATCTGCTACAGACACCTCAACTGTCACTCTGCCCTATCTGCTACAGACACCTCAACTGCCACCAGGGCCAGATTGGGACAAAAAATCAGCCCTGGCATTTAATGCACACAGGCCCAGCTAGAGCTATGCACCAATCAGACTGCTGAGAGTTATCCTATTTTTTTTCTAGCTGGCAGCCATTCAGTAAATGGCTGTCAGCACACTGATTGGTGGATGGCTTAAGCTTTCCAGCAGATGGCCAACCGGCCCTGGCTGTATACTGAACTTTTTATTGCATTGTTACATCAATGTTATATTTTTCCAGCGCTGACTTCTTTGCACTTTGTTTTATGAAACCTAGTAGATGTACCATAAAATATATGTGGAACAACNTTTAGTTTGAGCAGTAAACAAGGGCACAATATATAAACTATAGTTATTGGCTGCTATGGTTTTCTTTTTCAAGTTTTTGTTTGGGGAAAAATGAAAATATAAAACAGAATTATGGGAAGCTAATACTGGGAAGGTAATGAGAACCAGAATATAGGCAGTTAAATAAAGTGGCAAGAACTATGGCTTCCACACTTGGTAAAAAGAGTGGTACTAATGGTGGGTGTATTGTAAAGTTAGGAAGGACAGGGTTTGTGTCTCATCCAAAATGTGACCAAACTGGGCCTGATCCAGAGACACAAGCAATTCAGCCCCCAATATACGTAGTGAACACCTGTTGTGAAGACATCTAGCATATCTGCAATAAAGTTTTTGTCTTTTTATCTGCACAAGCTGTATAAATTTACATTAGGATCTGTATATTTCCCTTCAGTTCAGTTGTAATATTTCTGCTGTAGTTTAGTAGCACACTGCAGTGTTCTGCTTGTCCATATCTTCATTAAGTTATGAGGAGTGTGTATGTTTTTAGAATGACAATTATATTATTCTTTATTACAGCCCTGCCAGTTGTTTTGGGGGTGTGAGTGGGGCAGGTGGAAGTCCTTGGGTACTGCTGGCAGATTCTCCTCCACAATTACTGCCAACAACACATTCTAGATCCCTCTCTGCAGCTCTTACTGGCTTGGCTACTAATCCACAATGTTATCGATTTAACTTCCGTCTGCAGGTTCAAGGACCTTGTCTTTTGGCAGGTATGTCTTGTATATGTATATTTTATTGTATGTGTGCTATAATAGTAGTGAAAGCCATACATGAAGCAATAAGATCAAGCAAGAGGCAGGATTCTAGATTTCCTGTCCGAGGTAAAGACAATGTCTATCTGCAGGTATAGAGAGTCCAACTCATGCCCTCCGTGCAGATGCAAGCCCCTTTGCACTGTCCGCCTCCTCTATCTGGATCAGCCTGGCTGAAGAGTATATGTGTGACCGTAGGCTCGAAATCATTCTGCATCCTAGTGGTAAGTAATAAGAAGCCTACTCATAGATATAGGAAGCTGAAATGGCAGCATGATATGCATGTCTCTGCTACCTGTGCCTGAAGTTACCAGCCACTGCTTATGCTGCTGAGATACAGCAATTGCTACCATGGAAAATTCTGGAACAGACTATGGAAAGCAATATGCTTTTTGTCTTTTGATTATAAAACATTTTATATTACAATCTAACCTTTATGGGTTTAGAATTCTTTTGCATTAATGTGTCTGAGCAACAAATGCAGATAAATCTGAAATTCCACTTAAACCTGAATGTGTAATAATCCGGTAACAATGTAATACAGCCTGGATGGATGAAAATGAGGGAAATAGGTTCTCTGGATCCAGGCATGTATGTCTCCTATTCATTTCCAGATTAAGGTATGCCAGCTCCCAGGAGCTTCCTAAATCTCTACAGTTATCCAAATATACCAATTATCTGCCAGAGGGTGGCTGAAGTGTGTTCCACGCGGACACTTCTGACCATTTCAACAGGAAAGGGTTTAAGTATTACAATGTACACTATAGGCAGGAGTTTGAAGGGTCAAGGTTATTAGAGTGTATCACTTTTAATAAAATTGCTGGTATACAACCGGAAAACCCCTCTTTATACTCCAATAGGCATATAAATCATTTTGTAGATGTGCATGAGCTGTAAACAAAGTGCAAATATCCCCATCCTGGTGCGACATCAATGTACAGTTCCAAATTGGATTAAATACTTTTATGTGCTGATCATGCAATGCCAAGGGGAATTGTCATCCTTCCCTCCTTTAGTGTAGAAGTTATTGGTACACACTCATATTATGTTCTTAAGAGGCTGATCCATACCAATCCCTTAGTTGCTTATTATTGTGTATAATGGAATATTTATGATCCACTATTACAAATAAAAGCATTATCTTTGATTTCCAGAGCCACATGTTCCCCATCTGTCTGTTGAGAAAGGAGTCAAGAATTTTTTACAATATGAGATGCACATAAAGGAGAGGAAGGATTTCATTAGAGGAATGAAGAAATCCAGTGATCCTGAAAGACAGGTGATTTCAGACCATGACCTATATAGACATTGGATGGTGAAATTACATGAATGAATGTATGAGAGCTGATTGTTAATGCTGTTGCTATGGCTATGGAGTATAGACATTATGACCTGGTTATAGATAACTCCTAACCCAACATGTAATGTGACCATATTATGTTTTTTACACTAGGTTAATTTTATACGGAGGCGATTTCACAAAGATCTTCATTTCAATCCTGTGCTGATGTTGAACTTCTGTCCTGACATTACAGCCCTTAGCTCTCTCAGCACTGACCTTCCCACTGTTACCCGTGAAGTCATTTTCCTTGTCCATCTGATGGGTGAACCATCCCGCAATGTCCGGGTGAGAGACAAGCCATATCACTTAATATCTATCTAATAATACCAACCAGAAAAACTGTGTTAATTTGTGTTATTGCAGTTTCTNTTTATTGCACAACAAACCATATTCAGCATTGGTAATCTTTTCCTGTTGCATTTTATTTTTTGTCATATATTTTATTGATTATATGCAGGAACAAATATTACTATGTATATCCTGCAAAGATCGTTAAACCTTTTNTGAGGTTGAGTCGTTGAGACAGTGGCTGGGCAATATGAGAGAGACTTTCCACTCTTGTGTCTTCTGCCACACATTTTGTTTGGCCTCCATTTATATTTCCGACCAAAGAGAACTCATAGTAATTCAAAAGAAATAATAATTGTTTCATAGGAGGCGGGTCTGTCTGACACCCATGACTGTCCAAGGTGTTCCACTCTGGAGGCCACCTATACCACTCTCTTTGGGATACCCCATGCTCTGACATTTATGGCTAGCCATCCAGAGATTCATTGGATGCACCCTGCTTGTAAATGTGCCTCTGATCCCGAGGTGGCCACTATTTGGCAGTTATGCTGGGTACACATCAGAAAGATCATCTTTCCAATCAACAGATAAATGACCCTCACAGCAGAAATCTGTTAGACGTGTACTCAACAAAATGCTCTGTGAATACACATCTAACAGATTTCTGCTGTGAGGGTCATTTATCTGTTGATTGGAAAGATTATCTTTCTGATGTGTACCCAGCATTACTCTAACATGTAGAAAGCTGCTTTTGTGTGTGCGCACGCATCTGCTAAGATCTCTGTACTAACGCCTCCTGTTGTTTCACTGCTGTTTTTATTCCCAAAGTTTTTGCTATACTATTGTTTTATGACTACTCAGCGTATCTACAATTATTATGTAACTAGCTGATTACTTTCCTTTCTGCTTGCAGTGTATTAATAAAAGTAGATTTTTTTTACTGTATTTTTCCTGTAATGTATTGTCCCAGTTTTATTCAGGTTATAAAGTCTATATCTTCAACTCTTTTTCTTTCTTGCTCCCAATCCTCCTCTCCTTTATTACAGGATGCTCTTCTACTGGCAGTGAGAAGCTTACCTGCACCCACGTTGCTGAATGTAACAGGTGGCACAAGTGACAGCAGGGCCTTGTTTTCAACCAGCAGACAATGCAGCAACGTGAGTGAGGGGGTCTGCAAGGGATTCTGGGTACTCTGTACTACTGACTTCAAAGGATACTGAGAGTTTGGTGAGAATAAGCAGTGTCAATCGCATTTGGTTAGTTCCCGGCAACTTTTCTGCCTTTTCCTTTCCTTATACTCTGTTCAGGTTTCCTTTCTACTTCTGTTTATTTTACCTGTATTTCTTATTTATTTTGTCTTCTATAAAAACTATATTTGATGAGTTACTTGTGGTTCTATAATCAGGGCTTAGACTGCAAGTGTGCATTAGGCCACAGGGACAACAAAAAAAAACAAAGAACCAAATCATTTTAAGAAATTGTAACAGGCGTTTCCATGATTGTGATAATGATTCTGCTATGTGGAAGAGACTATGTGGCTGCAATATCCGTTACATAATCAATAATTATGGCTATAACTGACTGTGAAACAACTTCAGCATAGGAATTCAAGGGTTTTTTCTTATTCCTCTGCAATAGGATTCATTGGAGCTGGCATGTGACTTTATCAAAAGCAACAGGCTCCGTGGGATATCAAGCAACTTGATCTATGAGTTGGGTCAGATCCTGGCACTCCCAGTGCATCGTGGGTATCCACGTCAACTTTTCATCCTTGCAGATACAAATTTTACTAATCCTGGTAAAGTGCTTGAGCTCTTAAGACGGCACTGTCGGACAACACGGTGAGAAAATCCACACTTTGGAAAAATTCTAAATGCAAAAACATTCATACACACAATACAGCTATTGTGCGTGTGTGTGTTTATAATAAAATATCTGGAATCTGGAGTCAGGTAACATTAGTTTCTTCCCCATTTTATAAGAAATTATTCTTTATGGGAACACTTTACCTTTAAAGAGCATACTCATTTTTTTTAGTAGCCTGTTATAATAATTCATATAATGGCCTTGTTTAGCACAGGCAGTGCTATGAGAAACAATGTTCTTCCGTATGAGACACATTTATGTATATTCTCTTATACTCATCAATGTGTGTGATATGTTTAAAAATGATGCACCTTGCCTGCAGGGTGTTTGGTTTCAGTCTTGGTTCAAATTCATGCAACAAAATTCTGGAGAAAGCAGCCAAATTGACCAGGGGGACTGTGGAGATGCTCAATGTAGAAGAAAGACTCCAACCTAAGGTGAGTCTCAAATTCCTCACCTCATGCACATATGTAAATCTGAAATTCAACTTATTCCTGATCTCTTGTCTCATGCAGCTGATGAAATCCATGAAAAAAGCACTGGAGCCATCATTAAGTGATATTACTATTGATTGGTACATGCCAGAGACCATGGAAGCTCTACTCACTCCCAACGAGATTGCTCCTCTGTATCCTGGAGATTCTTTGATTGGCTACTGCACTTTGTATAACACAGCCAGGTTCCGCAACAAGAAAGGAATGGTGAGTAGAGAAGCTTATTAGGTATGTAAGAGGCAATTATAATTTATATTATTATTATTATTCCATTGTATTTTAGGGACGCGGGGTCAGAGGAGGATCTCTTAGCTCTGTTTTCCAGTCTCAGGAAGAGTCTCAAACCACAGGAACCACAGACACAAGTTGCCTGATCCCATCTGCTGGAATGGAGGATGTGGAGCGTGCCCTACAGGAGATTTCTCATGAAATTTCCATGGAATTCTCAGCATGGAGTGAAGATCCAGAAAAAAGTGAAAGTACTGGTAAATACTCTGCATCTGACAAACCCTGAGAATTTTCTGATTCATCAATATATTTTATCTCTTGCATATAAAGCAAAGGATCAACCTGGCCAACCTGGTAANTGTAGGTTCACAACACAGGTTGCCAGTCGTACAATAGACAATCTGGAAAACAAAACATTGTGGTAATGTGTTTTTTAATCACAGTTTTGTTAAAATGAAAACCGGAGGAATGTAACTGACCAGGCCACAGGTCAACACTTTTCGTATGGGTAAAAGAGTGTATTCTGCGCATACTTGGCAAGGAACTGGCCCAAGCTCATACAAAGGATTATTTCAGCTTTTTGTCCCATTACAATGGTGTTGTACAGATGGGGTTCACAAAGCAAGAATATGCTACAAAAAGCAGATTTGTGGATCCCATCCCCACTCAAGTCATGGCTCCTGCTTTAGGAGTAAACATGCCAACAAAGTCTTATTGTTGATAAACTTTGTTAATTAAAGACTAAAGTCTGCTAGAATGGTATAACAAACCAGTTATAATCTACCTTAAGTCTTATATATTTATGGTACCAGATTGTATTAGATTAGATATGTATCCCTGTGAATTTTATTTCAACAAATGAAGTCACTACTAGTGTATTAACTTCTTGAAAAATATCCAATTATTGAGTCAGTCAACGGCCATGTAATCTAAATCTAATGAACCAAATGTTTTATAGGTGGAGACGGGGCACAAGTGAGTGACATTAGAAAACGTATTGTACGCTCCTCTTATGTGCAGGACCAGTATGTACTTACTCATTGCTCTGTCAGCACGGAGGCAACTCAAGCACAGACTCAACCTTCCATGAGCAGTGACCGCACTCACATTACCAGTCATGGGTCTACCAGCAGTGAGTCAGTAGGTTCTAGAGATACTGTTTCGGAAGTGTGCTTGCCGCCATGTTCTAGGACAGTCTCACAACAGGAAAAGAAGAGTGCCTCTCAGAGTGAAGGAATATGTGTTCTCAACAAAAACACAACTTCGTGTTGTAAGGTAAGTCATTTGTTCTAAATAATAAAACAAAATTACTTTGTTATGTGCTAATACCTTCCTCAAGGGGAAAAAAACGTTTTAATAAAATCATATTTTCCTTTATGTTCTTATTGTTCCCCAGGCTTCAGTAACACAGAGCTCAGAGGAGCTAGTCAAGAGGAAAGCTTTGATCCAAGCCACTATGTCTGGCCGCAGTTTCTCATCACCTCATGGGGAATTGGATATGATTCGTTTAAGGGGTGTGTTTGACAAGGTATCGCAGAGCCTGGGGCCAGAGGAGGAAGATCACACCAAACCCAATGATTCCTGTAAGTGCCATTGCCATGGTAGGAGTATGTGAGATTCAGTGGAAAGAAAACTTTGGCAGCCATTATCACAAGTTCAGTGTTCTATTTTTATTTGTCAAAACACATACAAGCTCATAAGTATTTTAATTTTGAATCGTGTATGTACATCTAATTGCATACAAGTTATACTATGTGTTTTGATTTTTTTTTTATGTATTTAGTTATTGGAATCATTTTTGACAATAACTTCCTGTCCAATTTGTATCTTAGCCAATTTGTAGCTAAGCAGTTTGGGCCATATTAAGTATTTCAGGACCGGATCCAGATCCGCAACCGACTTACGCACACTGAGTGTGGAAGTCAGGCAAATTTACTGGATGCACATGCATGTCCGCTGCAGATGTTGCTGGACGGCATTGCAAGTGCACTGAGCACACAAATTTCCACCTGCTGCTTATCATTGATGTTGGTGATAAACTATTACGTGTTTTTTCTCTCTATTCGTTAAAATAGTTAATATTTGCTTTGTAGTAGAAGATATTTAAAATAAGTAGTATAAATATAGAACAGAATCTAAATACTGAATATTATATTCTATATTTTAGTGTTAAACGCTTATCTTTTACAGGCCAGCTTCTTTCTCCCTCACAGTTGGACTGGGACATGCTCGTTGATGCGCAGTACCTTTTCTCTGCATCTCCTGCTCCAGAAGGGACAAATTTGGCATGTGGGATAAGCAGTGACTCAGGATGGCAGTGCCGGGTTATTATCCATGGCTACATTGGGACCAAGAAACATTCTTGGGAAACAGCAGTACAACTGGATCACATTCTTAGGACATCTGATGANGATGAAGGAAATGATATTGAGAATGAAGGGGGCTACGACCTGCATCAGTTAGCAGCACACTCTGTGATTCGGGACAATGAGGATATGGCTTGGAGGGAGTGTGACATTGAACACGGTAATAATACCACTTTGCTCTCTTATATATGAACATTCAAATAACCATAATATTACCATAATCCATATGGTTCATGATTACATAAACCTATTTGCTCTATTTAGGCTCCTCACGCCGTTATCGGCTGAAAGCTATACAGACCAGCAAATCATACTCTCAAGCCTCTGTCTTTACTTGCTATGTCCCTATTGATGCTACCACGCAGGATGTACTTCCCGGACACATGATAGTGCGTAGATGTAAGAAGTGGGGCCTGCACTAAAGTGCTTTTGCATATGTCTTGGTAACAAGGAGTTGGACATCTTTAAGTGTTCTCTCTTTTAGGTGGGCGCAATAAGAGACGTAGCAGCTCAAACTCAAACTCTGGCAGCTGGAGAATAGGAGACACCAGACACTCTGGTGACACAATTGAAAATGCAGGTAATGGCACTAATAGTCATCCAGCTGGTGGCATGATAAGATTATATTTTCTTATTATACATAACATGTTTCCTGTTATGTAATATCATAGATACACAATCTATTTCACAAATATTTGCTCAGTTGGACAATTGCTTATGCCATATACTGTTACCTCTAGTTTCTAAAATAAACGCTTCTTAATAAATCTTGTCTGATTACATGGATGTTACATTTAAATAGCCCCTTATTATTACTACTTTCTTTAGTACTACTACTTTTTTTTTAGTATTCTTTAAAGAATTCAGCTGCTCTCTACCCCTTTCCTTGTCATAGCTGACTCTGCATTGGTGCCATCTTCCCCACTGAGTGTCTCTTCTGAACATGCACAGGAGAAGAATGAAAACCAGGAAGGTGCGTAGGAATTCCAAGTAATAATGCGATAGCCCTAAAAAGAAGTGGAGTAGACTTTCATCATATGCTAGCAATTTCTTAGTATCATGGAGTTTTGTTTTAAAAACAAAGACAATGTAAATAGTCATCTAGATGCTTTGTAGTGTTCCCTAAATAGAATAAACATTAATACCATCTACGATCTCCTACAGTCATTTTTATGATGTCCTTTTAAATTGATTTCATTCTAGCTTACATTCTAGAAGCTACTCAAGCAACTGGTTTACATCTCCTCGCCCCACCTCACTTACAATTCCATCCTGTATCCTCTCCAATCTGGGTTCCACCCCCTACACTCCACTGAAACCGCCCATGGCCTATTCTCTCAAATCTCAAAGGCCTTCTCCTTGACCTTTCCACTGCCTTTGACACTATCTATTATGATTCTCCCACTTCAAATGCTTCTAGGCCACTCTAGGCCTTATTAACTCTTTTGGCTTCCACTATCACCTCTCTGCTGACGACACACAAATCTATCTCTCCCCTGTCCTAAGTGTCTGACTGCCATCTCCACTTGGATGTCCCAGCTTTTCCTCAAGCTTAATATAGAGAAAAGGCCAAACGCTTTCTGGTATGTACCAGTTACCCATGATAGAATCATGTAAAGTACCACTGATCACTACTATTAGCTTCTTCTAAAATGTTTTCTTCACCCTCATTCCCTACCGTTATTAGCAGATTGCCAATATACACCCATTTCAAATATTGATTTCTTTTGTAATGATTTTAGATCTATATTTTACATAAACTATACATCAACTTATTTTATTTCATTCAGTCTCTGCCAGCTGCTCGTATATCAGTGGTTGAGAACCCCTACTATAGTTGATTGATCTCCTTGCCCCACCCAGGCCCGGTGCCTGATCATCCTTGAATCTCTATCTCAATATCTGGGCCTTCTCACTATCTTGCTGTTTCATCATTGCTCGACCCTTTCTATCCACGAAGCCACTAAGACACTCATTCACTCTCTCTCCTGACCAGACTACTGCAACATCCAACACTGTGGTCTATCACTTGCCTGTCTCTCTCAATCTACCAATCTCCACATTCGATTCCAATACTTTTAATAATTTTGTTCAAACTCCTCAACAGCCTACAATACTTTTTTACTTTTGCTCCCTGTCTCTCCTCGCTTATCTCCATTCACACTCCCTTCCGTCCCATTAATTCTGGTGGCAACCGCCACCTCACATCCCTCAAGATTACTACCTCTCACGTATTCAGGACTTCTCCAGAGCCACCCCACATACAGTGGAAAAACCTACCTTAATCTATTAGGCTGACGCCCTGAAAAACCCACTCCTTCAGACTGGCCTAATCCTTGTCCACCTGATCTTTCTACCCTCTCCCACTGTCTTCTGTACTGTACACCCCCCTTAGCATGTTAATAACCACGAGTAGGGCAATCTATCTTCCTGTCACCACCCTCTACCTGGCCCCATCTCTTCCTCCCTTTCTATTATTCTTTGCTAATATCTTCTTTATCAGCGTCATCAGTCTTTCTTCATTATATGACTATTTTCATGCTAGTTTATATGACTATTTTCATGCGTCTCCATCTTTACTCATTTTTGCACAGTTTTTGTTTTCTATTTTGCACACTACTATGTTGCTACATTGTGCCCCATGTTCTGTTTTGTTTTTTTCTACCACTGCATTCCCTAATGTACTATGCAGATAATACTGTGTGTCGCCTTGTAAATAAACATAAATAGTTTATCACACAAAGGAAAATTCTTAATTCGAATATATACAAAACATTTTTAAAGCTGACAATTTTAAAACGACAATAACTGGATGAAGGTTTTTTTGGGGGGATCAATATGTGCATTCTGTTCTTGCAAAATAATATGTGTAAAGTATGAAGACCAGACTAAACACCCTCTATATTTCAGGATATATTGTCAGCCCATTTAGCTCACAGAAAGCTTCAGATCTCTCCCTAAGCTCAAGGTAAAATGTTTTATTTAGATTCTCATGGGTGTTTGTGGTAATGGCTGATTTTAAAATGTGATTTGTCCTAATGACAGGATTACGGTTGGTAAGAGAAAAATCCGCACTATGTCTGGAAAACTATCTCCGCTGAAGCCTTGCCTGACTGGCGATAACGAGCCAATAAGTGACACATTGACACAGGAATATATACCCCTGGTGAGCCTCTTACTAAGCATGATGATGCTATTTATAATTCTCCTTTACCCAATGCTAATTCTTTGTGTTTTTCTTCTTAGATTATCTTACAGTCCTCAGATGGGTTTTTCAGTCTAAACAGCTGCTTTTCCAATGTGGTACAGATATCCTTGCAGCAGCTGCTACGTGCCTCCCCATTTGCCAGTCATCGTGGGAGCCTGAGTCCAGTGTCTGAACCTTGTCCACCAGAGCAAGGGGACCTTCTGAGAGGAGGGGCACTTAATTGTAAAGGGGGATCCCATCCACAGGTCCCAGTGACACAAGATACTACTTTTGTCCCTGTCTATGCAACATCCTGCCCTGAAGCTCTCTGCCATCAAGCAGACAGTGGTCGTGGGTCAGAGACTGACCCTTGTGACACTTCTCCATGTCCTTCAGAAGCAGGCACTGAAGTAGACCCTGATCTGGAAGGCTGTTGCTGGGCCACAGCAGTGGCACTTGCTTGGCTAGAACATCGTTGTGCTGGCTTCTTCACAGAATGGGAGCTGTTGGCAGCAAAAGCAGAAGGATGGCTACGGGCTCAGGTCCTTCCTGATGGCCTTCAGTTGCTTGCTTTGAAAGGGGCAGCCCGTCAACTTTTCCTGATTCTTCGTCACTGGGATGAAAATCTCAATTTAAATATGCTCTGTTACAAGCCAGGTGATGTTTGAGACCGATTTAAAAAAATAAACTAATTTAATAAAACCAGGACCATTAGTCCAACTTTGGGATCTCTAGAAGCATTCTAGTACAGAAAATAGAAGATAACCACTTGTTATTCATTATTTGAGTCATTAATCCAATGCAAGCATTTTCCCCATTTATTCAATAAAAAAAAAAATAGACTGCACTTCTTCATGCACCCTGAGACAAAAACCAATAGTATGCAGCAAAATTTTGTCTGATATTGACTTGTGACTAACAGAACTCTCAATCAGCGTCGTAAATGCAGAGATTAGTCCTTCTTTCTGTGAGTCCGTGTTGCAGGTGCAGAAACGTCATCTGGTGGCACACCAAACCATAACTGTAGTAGAATGACTGCATGACACAAATGGAGAGCACCGGAACTAAAAGCAGTGGAGGGAAAAGTGTTCCAAGACAGCTCAATAAGGCCCAGTATAAGGATCCTAATAGAAGGATACAGTAATTATTAGGAGTCTTACAGAAAGCAAAAAAACCCCAAAACACTGAAAATGCAAACATTCATGCTTCATACTTAGCTAGTCCAGGAAGGACACGGTTACCCGTGCACCACAACAAATATGGCAGTGTGTGGAAGTACCAGACGTAAAACTGATAGTGCAGTGAACGGCTGAAGGTTACACCAAGGAAGTTACTGGAGAACAAGACAAAGATAATCTCTGATATTGTTAAGGTTNGCACAGCTTAAATTTGGTACCACTTCTATGTTTCACTGAATACATAAAATAGAAATGTGTGAACTGTTTGTCAAACAACTATAAATTATTTGAAACTAATTTCTAGGAGGAGTTCATATTCTAAACATTGTAAAAATGTATTTATATAGATAAGTTGGAAAGGAAANAGTTGATAGTTGGGTCATATCTACTCATAACCTGCAGACAATAAGATTGCTTACAGATGTCATAATTCTAAATACAGTAGTTGTCCAGAATAATAGTTTCATATCTAGCCTTCTCGTCAGTACTAATGGTGCCTGTTGTCAGCTGTCCACAGTATGCAACGCTTAAGTTCAGCTTAGTAAGCCACATTCCCAATATGTAGCTGTGTTTACACTATATAAAGCCTTCCCCAGCTGTGCCAGAAATAGCTCTGCCACTGTTTACATTGTCCAGTCATTAAAAATAAATCACTGTACACCACAAACAGGCTGTTTCATGACACATTGTCTTGTGTCTGTCACGTATGTTTTACCATTTATATGAAACTCCTGCCAGCTACAACGCCATGAGTAAAATGTTTACTGTGTATGCCATCTCCACAAACCACACTGCCTTTCTAACTGAAATCAAATGTTTTCTTACTGACTTTTCTGCGATACGTCAAAAAGATGATATTGTTATAGACAATATATCTTTAGCTGTGATCTAATTTGTAACTACTAAAAGGATACTATTTGCTGAAAGTCTGTGCGACGGCTGTTTTCTTAATGATGGATCCTTCAAGATTGTCAAGAAACTTTGCCCAGCCCTACAAATAAAAAACATTTTTGAAATTATTCAAGAAAAGAATACTTTATATCACCAAAAACAAAGCCAGATCGTATGTCTGTACCTGTGCCAACGGTAAAAGCAAAAGAGAAGCAAGCACGTCAGGTGAGCAGCAAGCAATGCCAGATGGAATGCCCGGTGCTGGAAGACGTATTCTGGGAGGAACCGCCAATTTACTGTCCACTGGAACAAGAACTGTCTACCAAAGTCAAAAGATCTCTGTAGATACCCGACTGGATTCTCAAGCAGAAACGGTAGAGCCAGAATCACCTATTGTAGTTGGAATAAAAATAATAATTTCATGTCATGTCATTTCTAAAGGATTTTGTACTTTGTACACAATTGCAATATGTTACTACAGGTTGTGGTTTAGGACAATTTTAACTGACGCATCTGCTACATATATGGAGAGTAACTTAAATCTCAGTAGTGCTGTGATGTACAGTCAAAAAATACTGAGGAAAGGACTCACCTGAAGCAGAGCACAGATACAGAGCTTGGGAAGTGTGCGCAGTAGTCCAAATCGACAGAGAAGCAGATATAGAAGGCCAGGTGCTAATAGCAGGATGTTCATTTTGACCGACACTGCAAGACTGCAGACAAGGAAACTGAATTACAAAACTGCAAAAGGTGATATAGCAATGTCTACATGGAAAAACTGCCGACTCACATTAGATTTTAGTAGGTATAACGGTAAATGTTCATCCTGCACTTTCTATTTTTTCTTAGTTGTTTGTATGCAAAGCCGCCAGGATAATATGAAAATATGTTTATTCCAGGTATATAATATAACAATAAAAATGAAATTGTAACTTTCTACTTATAAAATAAAGAATTTGATCATTATTAGATACATCTGTCTTTGTTTCATGATCCACGGATTCTCTAATGCGAGGCTTCCATTGCACATATAGCAGTGTTTGTGTCACTTTGTGACAATGAGCATGAAGGAAAAAAAATATACATTATGACAAGAAGACTGATGGTTATGCTGGGTACACATCAGAAAGATCATCTTTCCAATCAACAGATAAATGANCCTCACNGCAGAANTGAGTTCAGTGTGTACTCACATAACATGCATTTTGTTGAGTACACATGTAACAGATTTCTGCAGTGAGGGTCATTTATCTGTTGATTGGAAAGATGATCTTTCTGATGTGTACCCAGCATTACTTTGTATAAAGGTGTCTTATAATTAAAACAAAAAATTTGTCAGATTTAAGAACACATAGAGAAGGTATAATAAATGTTCCATCAATTACCTGTAGAAAAAACAGCCCCAGCTCCAGTGGTCCTGAAGGATGAGGTTGATGGAAAAAAACAAGATGACCATCGCCACGGGATCATTGAAAAGCCGAAGAAGGAAGATGGAGTGCACTCGATACGAAGCACAGCACATGAAGAAAAACACATAGGGTGGTACCTAAAGATTGCAGACAATAAAATTTGTGAATTTTTACATTTATTATATAAAAGACAATATCCAACACACTTTCTAGTGTGTATTTCCTTCCCCACCTTTTTGGTGATGATATAGATACGGAACACAAGGAAAAGTGTTAGCAGGTACAGCACAGCAAAGATATACTGAGCCAATCGGATGTTGCTGCCATGCTCCGTTAAATAGTAGAAGGCGCTGAAAATGTATACAAATCCAGCAGGATATCTGTTAAAAGTAACAACCGAATATATACAATTAACAAAGATACAATAGCATAGTACATTCAGCATTGCTTTACCCCTTCACAATAATATAATCTGTTCCATAACAAAATATTAATGACATAATATAAAATACACTCAGAAATATTCATGACATGTCTTCTACATAGTCCTATCAACGTAGCTGCTATTATTAAACAATACATAGACAGTGATCACCTTATCCTCTGCAGAGAAACAGGCAAGTTCATCCACTATTAAAGGGAAATACATGGATTTGTAGTAGAGGTGAATGATGGTTATATTACACACGAGTGTGCCTTCTTTTACAGCAACATGAAAAGATATGTTTGTCTAGTCATAGATAAGTTTCCACATTTTTACAAAAATAGCTATTTTTTATTTCAACTTAATGAATAAAAAATGTAATAAAATAAATTAAGCAATGAAGAAATACTTGACCATTGAAATCTATTAAAATGTCTTAATTAAGGTACAGCTACCATACCAGGACACTTAAATTGCTATACAGGCAGGTACATTCATTTACATTCAGTGTACAAAAATGACAAAAAACTAAGGGTGGGGACTGGCATCAGATTTCACAAAACCAACCCATAAATATTTCTTTGCGCGTTATGTTTACACACAGGAGCTCAACCCCGTAAGTGAGGCAGTCCTGGTGCCAACTCCCTATGGCGGTTGGAAATCATGTTTGGGAGAGCCTAGAGCCTAAATGTACTAAACTGCAGTTTAGTACATTTAGACACAGGTCTATCTATGATTCACTGATGGTACAGGAAAACTGGTAGAAAAAAGAAAAGACTTGGGGTCCCATGCCACTTCCACATCTCTGGCTTGTACAGTGCTAGTGCTGAATGATGACTGCAGGGATGCTGTATGGTATTTTACCATCTTTACAAATGAGCGCAATCGTCACATGCTTTGTCTGACACATCAGGAGAAATCCAATTGATGTCAGAGATGTGATACTATTTCCCAGGCATTAGATATATGCAATGTGATGTCCTGCACTTCAGCATTAAATAAAAGCTAGATAAGGAAGTAATGACAATCATTGATGAGTCAACACTATCATTCATAATAATGAAAGCTAATGCATATGGCAGAGAAAAAAGAAAAACAGACACATTGTATCCTTCCAATATATACATATATTAATCTTTATATGATCCATGGCATAGTTATGTAAAAGCGGAGTATAGTATACGCACACCAGGGGTCCAGTCTCCCCCTGCAGCTTTGTGTAGTCATAGGTGCCATTAAGCACTCCTTCCACCTCATCCATATAGGCTTTCCAGTCTATCTCTGTATCTATGGAGAGAAGACACACAATTATATACTGGGTATCATGTTATTATTATTACTAATATCTGTTTGTCTGTGTGTGTGTATATGTATGTTTTCATGAATAAAGTATTTCTGCTATGAGGAAACAAGAGACCAGCTTGTCAGCGTATTGGAGTGCCTATATATATATAGTGTTACTGTGTATATCTCTGTATCTATGGAGGGAAGACACACAATATTATATATATATATATATATATATATATATATATATATATACATAACTATATAGAGATCTAGATAGATATAGTGTTACTAGTCTCTGTGTATATATCTCTGTATCTATGGGAATGACATGTGGGAAGACACACATGTCATATTA
>JABWIB010002450.1:11758-24053 GCA_016617825.1 Platyplectrum ornatum | reverse complement strand
GTCATATTATAGATATATATAGGGTTACTAGTCACTGTGTGTATAGATCTCTGTATCTATGGTGGGAAGACACACATGTCATATTATAGATATATTATATATAGTGTTACTAGTCACTGTGTGTATATCTCTGTATCTATGGTGGGAAGACACATATTATAGATATATATAGGGTTACTAGTCACTGTGTGGCACTCACATGGGACTTTCTGAANGACCCAGTGTGTGACCCCCAGCTCGGCCAGGCACAGGCTCACTCCCAGCAGTGCCGTGTACCGAGGGTCGGTCAGAAGCCTCAGCAGGTATTCCCATGCCCGGCGCAGGGTGTCAGTCAGGGTATGACGGGGCCCGGGCGCCCCTCCAGGGGGACCCCCTCTCCTCCGGACACCAGCAGCCGGTGACATCTGCTAGGAAGCCGCACACTTCCACCGGCCCGGCCGGAAACAGGAAGCTGCAGGCTGGGGCCGCGGACGGCTACGTCCCCGGTCGGGTAGTGTGTGTGCGGCAGTGATCCGGTGACGCGGTGTTACACGTGTATAACCATACTAGTAACACAGGCAGAGTGACGCCAGCAGCCGGAAGCAGCATGTGTGGCCCCGGCAGCAGCATGTACAAGGAGTCGCTGTACTGGGACTCCCGCTATGAGGAGGAGCGGCGCCTGCCGGGGGGACATGAGTGGTTTGGGGGTTACCAGGATTTCGCCCACCTGGTGCGGAGAGAGCTGCGGCCCGGGATGCGCGGACTGGTGCTGGGTACTGCTACTTATGCTCTGTATACAGCTGCTTGTATTATTGCATATATAAAGATCTCCATCTATTATTATTATTACACTAATAACCCTCCGGAGATATCAGCAATAGTGTAATATGTGCTCGTTACATGGGCATGGCAGTAGAGCTGTAGTATACTCAGTAGAGTAGACTGATTTACCCCATCTAGTGGTAAAAGTGTATTATTACAACAGATTTACAAAGTGTTCATACAGTGTTATGCACTATTTATAATTGCCCCCTTATGATAAGTCTTGTGTGGGGTTCCAATCAGGGCTCGATGTGGGTGTGTATAGGGGGTATGCCATACCGGCACTTCTCCCACTGTTGTAATGGAAAAATTTCAAATCTCCATTGACTTCCATTACTTTCTATTTTTCCATACCGCCACTTCTAAATTTCCACTTCAACTACTGGTCCCAATTATAATATATATATAAAAAAAAGTAAGTGTGAGCCTATGAACCAGATCCAGACTTACATACTATTGAATTTATATTCATAAAGTTAGGTACTTCTTCATCTTTACGGCGCCCCCTCGCCGCCAGCACAAAATCCCCCATTGACTTTATTGAGGGGGGGGGGGGGATGGAATGGAAATGTTAGTGTTTGCCTGCAGGGAGAATACTTTATTTTTGCATGTTGCACAGAGATACTGACCAGCGTTACTGTTACACTGTTATTACACTTGTGCTAGGAAACATCATGTCTCAACTCAAATACTGTTTGCAACTAATGACTTTTAACTCCCCTACATTTAAACATAGTATTGCCCACATATAACTTTAAACTTGTAAGTTCGCTAGTAGGGAAGTCTGGATCCAGTCCTATGAGTGCAATGTGGTCATCATAAAATAGATGAACTCTGAGACAGACACAAATGTAAGTTTTGCGGTCTCACTGGTGGATGTGATATATCCAGTGTTGGCAGAGTGATTTGAATCTAATGCTGAGCTGGAAAATGAAAATCTATTTCTGCAGTTAAGCAGCAATTTGTCCTCATTCTGTGACAAGCAGTCTTTTTCTTTGCTTGGTGCGTAGAATGCATCATGAACCTTTTTTCCTTTTGTCTTTTAGGATGTGGTACCAGTTCATTAAGCATGGAGCTTTACAATGAGGGTGTGAGTCCACTAGTCAGCATTGATTACTCTCCAGTTTGCATCATGGATATGGCACACAGAAATGCTTGTGTTAAAGACATGAGCTGGATGGTTATGGACGCTCGGGATCTTCAATTTCCTGATGCAACATTCGACCTTGTTATCGAAAAAGGGACTTTGGATGCCATGATGGTGGATGAGAAAGATCCATGGACAGTCACCCCAGAAACTGTCAGCCTAGTAGATCAAGTGCTGAGTGAGGTAAGAAGAATCTGATTGTATATGCCAGCTATGCTTAGTTTGCTTTAGGGGTTGTTTGCATTTTGTAGTTTAATATTGGTGGAGAGAAATCCATAGGTTTACCTTCTGTTTGTGCTTGGCTTCAAATTACCTTTAATAGATTGTTCATTGATGCCACTCTTTTATTGCTTGTGGATGTTGTTGTAATTCTTTGTCATATACACTAGGTGTTGCTGTTTCACACTAGTTTCTTCTGTATATGCTGCTTATGTTAAATAATACAAACTGAACAGGGGCCGATTCAATAGCTCTGTAATCAGCGAAAATGCTATGACGGTATCCGAAACTTGCTCCATTTTATAAGCAAGAAATAAAAGGAGCACATCTTTCCACATACGTGTGCAAGGGGAGCGATAAACAATTGCCTCTCCCCCATACAGCTATATTTTTAATATGGAAAAAATATTGAAATATACAGGAAACCAAAATGTTTCAGGTTTTCCCTTAAATGAAAGTTTGTGTAGCACTAAGTGCTCCAGTCTTCCCATCTTTCCTATGAAGACATGATCGGAGATAATTATATACTGTGCCTGGTGTTCTGTGAGCTGTTCCACCCTCGCTCCGAGTCCCAACACACAGTCTTCTGCTGCAGAGATTGCTGGGGAAGAAGAGCTTCATTTAGGAATAAAGCAGTGCTTAATGTCACAGGGAAATAAGTAGTTATCATTTTTTGCAGAGTTATTTTAACAAAGCTGTAGAAAAAAGGTA
Organism: Platyplectrum ornatum; assembly: GCA_016617825.1. Lineage (NCBI taxonomy): Eukaryota > Metazoa > Chordata > Amphibia > Anura > Limnodynastidae > Platyplectrum > Platyplectrum ornatum. The sequence goes on along the minus strand of JABWIB010002450.1, from coordinate 21,175 downwards.
TATTTACTGTTCACCTATTTAATTTCATGGTTAGTGCCAGCTTTTTTAAAAGTTTTGATCAACCGACCTTCTTTTAACTGTTAGGGGGAGGGGGGGTTGTATTTTAAACTTGATTCCATTGGTTCAAAAAAGATGTTTTTACAATCTTGCAATTTTAAAAATTAATTCTAGTTTAAATAAACTAGCTGTAGAGGAAAATCTATATATGTAAACCCTCCCAAAATGCATCACTTGTAATGTGCCTATATGTGAAATAATTATCATGAAGTAGCCTTGTCCTGCAAAGTCTTCATTTCCAACTTCACTGAAATGTGTGCATTTTTCTCTAATATGCAGCAGTTTCTTATCTAGATAATGTAATTTTAGTTGATTACTCTCCTTAAATATGAGACATTGAACACATACAAGGTGGCATTTTCTGATCACCAGGATCCATAATCTGTCCTGGTCTGGGTGGGCGCAGAAGTCCTTTCGTTTTTTTTTTCTGGGAGGGACACAAATGGTACAGTAATAGCTGGTTTCAGCCCTTACCTATTATCCAGATTAATGATAGTGTGTAATTTTGTAGATTGGAATCAGTGAGACAGCACAAGTAATGTGTGCGCATGCATATTAGGAAATAAATACTTGCTTCTGAACATGTGTTGTGTTTGTTTTCCAGGTTAGTCGGGTTCTTGCTCCTGATGGCTGTTTCATCTCCATAACATTCTCTCAACCACATTTCCGCACCCGTCACTATGCACAACGTCGGTATGACTGGTCTGTGTCTTGTGACACGTATGGGAGAGACTTCCATTATTTCCTGTATACTATGCGCAAAGGGGGACAGTTGACATCCCGTGACATTGAGAGGGGCCAAAGTCTTTATAAAAAGTATATTCTGGAGAAAACACCAACTCTCTTAGAAGGTGATGATGATTTTCTTAGTAACATCCAAATATGAGTTCAATGGCGGAGAAACGTGAGCTTCAGTGGACTACAAAAAGATTATGAAACACTTATCATCTGGAAGGAAAAACGTGCCATATAAAATAGAGCTGTCCAATCACTTCATAACAAATACTATAATGTATTCAACCTTGGTGCTTTAAACTCCTTTAACTAGGTGTGTAACAGTAGGGCTGACTCCATGTCCTGTCAGTGCAGNGTAACTAAGCTGGGTGCTATTACTTAACTATGAGTCAATGCTGCTATGGATACACACATATCTGGGCACTGCTGCCAATGCCATCCTGCAACAGTGTAACAGGCAAATCCTATGGCAGGCATTAATACTGACTGTCCTTCATGTCAAAATGTGGCTACACATTCAGATACATATGTTTATAAAAATTTACTATGTTATTGTTTTTAGAAACCATGGGGAGAGGAGGGATTTTCAATGAAAACTGTTTTATAATTGATTCTGCTTCAAATTTTCATGTATGGCAAATCAATTTTTTATTGCTTTTATTTTTTCCTTTTTTAAGATTACCAGCCCTGTGGCCCAAATGTGTGCATCTGTATAATCAGTATGTCCTATAGGGTCATCTAAAAAAATGTCAAAGGTCTATTTTTTTTAATTTATGGATTACTGGTACAAGTATTTATCACCCACCTTGACCTATACCGTTAAAATGTGCTTTTAGAACTTTGGTGCTTGATAAGAACATAAATAATTTCAATACACTGGTGAACATGTTTATTTTTCTGGATATTGGTGATTATCTAGCTGTCTCGCTGCTAAAAACAGCTAATGCATGCACAGGTTCCAAGTCTAAATGAAATTTATTAGCTGCTGCAAATGTCCCTTTTTCACAGCCAACAGCTAAATGTCCGCTGTATCTATTTGTGAATAGTGTATAATAGTTTTCGGCATACTTTGTCTACTCATAACGCTGACAGTACAAACAATTGCTGGTGCAAGGGAAAGTTGGGGCTAGGCTGCATGGAGGTGAAGGTTGGGGTTAGGCTGCATGGAGGTGAAGGTTGGGGCTAGGCTGCTGTCCTCTCTCAGATGCAAGCAAAATAAAGTACAATTTATGTGAGAGAGGATGCTTAATTAGGAAAACTATTCTTATTTATCAGGCGGGATGATAACTCTCTATAAGTTAACTATTTTCTTAAGTAACAGCTGTTGTGGGGAAAAAGATGAGATGTAAAAATGGTATTTTGTAATAATTTGTCATAATGTAACATCATTCCTGTCAGGAAACCAACCTGAGCATCATTTTGATACTACAAATATTATGTTGGCGATAAAATGATCATAGATATTAGTCATGTTTATGCTTCATACTGTGTGTTACAAAGGCAGCTGCTCACTTTGGTGGGAAAACCAAGTTAATTTTATTAATTATTCAAAAGTACATACAAATGCAGTACAAGCTGAAATCATTGTATTTTTTCCAATGGCTTCCCCTGTTTGTNGCTTCCCTCTCATTGCCACTTCTGAGAATCATGATCTAAAGATTGCAGCTTGTGATTGGTCTGATTTGTAACCTGCTGCATAAAATTCGTGTCCCATTAGAAATGCATTGTTTTTAGTGTAGATATATAGACATGATAAAACATTGGCATGCATTCACTTCATTTCATAGAAAATGTCACAACATGTTTAGGAGTGGTTTTTGTGATGTATTCTAATATGGTTCCTGAGTGTACTTTTAGCGCTATGTCTGCTCGCTTCCAAAAGCTGCAATCTGTCAGTGTTAGCCTGTAATATACTTTTAAATAGGTTATTGTAATCATGACATTGAAGCTCCTGTGGGTCTACACCTAAAATAGCATGCTTTAATGTTAACATAATGAACGTCATGCAGTAATTAAGTTAAGGTTTTTAGATGGGATTTCTTTCCTGTCTTTCTTGTGTAACAATTTGTGTGTGTGTCTTGTGATATTACAGTTTGTAAATATAGTTGAAGTGGATTCCTGATCATCCACACTGTTCGTGCAGATGGATGTTGGTGACAATACCTCAGCTGTTGTCTGACCATCATGTCTTGCCAACATTTTGCTCAGTCTGTGAAATCTAAACTAAGTTGGGTAGATCTTAGAATGAGCTCTTAACTTTCATATGTTAAGTCACATGTGTTTCACATTAGTTATGTATATGACATGATTCTGCCAGGGATGTGTGAGAAGCTATAAAGAGGTCCCCTGTTTAGCTGGACCAGAGATGTTCCAGTCCTGATACTCCCGGATGACTCTCTTCAGCATTATCTTGGGGTGATGTGTGGTATGAGTTCTATACTGCTGCAGAAATTCACTTTTTTTTTTCCCCTAACTGTTTATTGAAAAATGTTGCATAGTACAAGAATATGCAATAGCATAGTATCACATTATACAAGAAATAATGCAAATAGAACATTAATGGCACAGAGCATCACAAGGAGATTAAGAACAGTAAAGGTAACTAAAGGCACAGGCACTTAGAACATTACAATGCAGGTATAACAGCAAACATAACGTTAATTAGTGTGTCTGAATCATCAGTCAAATATATGAAAGTGCTGTGCTGTAAACAGGGTGTGGAGAACAAAATAGGGCGAAGACAGTTAAAGCAACAAGACAAAACAAAAAAAAAAAGAGGAGAGTGAGGAGGTATGGGGAAAAGGGGGGAGTAAGCACGGTGACTGGAGAGCAAGCAATCAGTTGGATGGATGGTGGAGCATATACCGGAAGGTATACCCAAAAAAGAGTGGAGATGTGGGATTGAGTTGAGGAGTCCAGCGACTTAATATATAAACCCATTTCTTGTGTTGCACGCCTCTCTCAATCTGGGATGGTGGATCGATGTTCAAAACATCCGTAACAGCTGCAAATGGGAGGAGCTGGAGAGGACGGCTGGCAAAGGATGGCTTTTTTTTGCTATCGTGACTAGGACTATCGGAAACGGTAAGAGGCCGCCCCCCCCCTATGGCTACCCAGGTTCCCCTCGTCATATTGAGCACTTAGGAGTGCTTTCGGGAACAGGAGACTCGTCAAAGGTGACATTATTGGGCCGATTCAATTCCCCGCGAATTTTAGTTATTTTTTTTTAGTCATGTCANCGTGACATATTTAAGTCCTAATTCAGACATTTTTTCGTGACTTAACTTAGTCACGTTATTTTGATGATCAGAATAACGCGTGCAAAGTTACAGTCAGGAAGAGAAGTCTGCGGGAGCTGCTGTGTGGTGTCCCTGGTGGCTGGTGAGTATGCTCTGTGTTATGTGTTGTGTGTTATGTGTATGTCTTGTGTGTGTTTTCCCCCCCCCTTACATGTTGTAACTGCATTAATCAATGAAAAAGCCATTTACACAGCTTTTTCATTCATATGCAGTTACTACAGGAGTGTGTGTAGTAAGCGCTTCATTCATACATTCGGCTGAATGAAGCGCTTCTACTACAGACACTTGTAGTAAATCCATCAATGAAAAAGCTGTGTAAACTGCTTTTTCATTGATGTATGTGTCCTATCTAGTGTTTAAACTTAAATTAACATTGTAACATTAGTAACAAGCAGGAGCATCAGCCTGGCTGATGCTCGCTGATTGATACATTTGTTGCCGTTAATTGCCGGCTTTACTTTAACCCTTTCAGTAACACATTCTGCTATGTCAGAATGTGTTACTGGAGCAGGTACACGCTCCCTTACAGCAAATACCTGTAACAGCGCTGTTTCAGCGCTGTTTACAGGTATTAAAAAAANTTTTTTTATACCATTCGCACCTCTCAGAGGTGCGAATGGTAATGTGCGAAAAAAAAAAAAACCTAAAAGGATTGAATTGAGCGAAGTGCCAAGGCACGTTATTTCCTATGCAAATTAGGAAATAACGCGAATTTTTGGCACTTCGCTCAGGATTGAATCGGCCCCTATGATACCAAACTATCTTGTTCCAGAATCCCGCAATCTTTCGGCAACTCCAGAAGCATTGGAGGAAGGTGGCGGCTGGTTGTTTGCATTTTATGCAGTAGCGTGTGTCATCGGATGCCATGTGGCGTCGTTGGATAGGGGCGATATGTACCCTGTGCAACATTTTTGGTGAACCTCTTGTAATTGAGTAGACGCCAGTACCTTGAGAATATGATCAAGGTTGAGTAGTAAATTTTCTGTAGAGTCGATATTGGGAATTTCGGCCTGTCAGTGATGTATAATGGATCTACAATGTGTATCTGCCGAAGACGTTAGTAGATCACATTGGAGGAAGCGAGTACGATAGCAGTTTGTTCTCCCAGGGTCGGGAGGCGTCATAGGCAGGAGTGATTGAGCAAATATAGTGCTGGCGTTAAAGGAAGCATAAAAGAAGACTGGAGGGAGAAAAGGAATGAAGAGGCTCAACTACATCGGATGCCAGGACCTTGGAAAATCTCTCCGCTTAATCCATCCGGGCCAGGAGACTTGCAAGGTTTGGAGTTCTTGATGGCGTTGTCAACTTCCTGGTGGGTGATAGGAGCAACAAGAAAAGCAGCCTGAGAAAAGGTGCGGGATCTCGAGGTCTGGCCAAAAGCGAGCCTTGGCGTCAGTGTCTATCGGGTCCTGGGAATAAAGTTTAGCATAAAAGTCATGTAACACATCAACAATCTCAGGACCTTCAGAAGTAAGGGTCCCATCAAGTGCATAAAGCTGACGAAGAGTTTAAGGGTCTCTAGATTTGTTAGATGAGTCTCCTGCAGTAGAGCTAAATCAACCCCATGCTTTCAGAGAGAGAAAAATCTTCTTGCGTTTAGCAAGGGAGTGTATACTCCCAAGTTCCACGTGCCGAACCTAAGGGTAGCCTTAGGGTGTGAGAGAAGGGAGATCCCCAACCAGTGTCCAACACTAACATCCACTCAAGTGAGGGAAGAATAGGGTTCAGTTAACTCAACAATCAGATTCAAGCTTTCAGTTTCATTTTACACACTGGAGAATGTGAACTCAAATCTGATTGGTTGCTATGGGAAACATCCCCAATTTTCAATTTCACTGCAATCTCGCCGCTTAGTAAATATACCCCGAGATGTGGAAAATGAGGATTCAGGTGATATAGCAGAAAGAGACTCCTAGAGATAACCCTGTGCATCCTGCGGTGTCAGGAAGTCATGATGAGACGAGCCATGAAAGATACGGAGCCTGGCTGGGTATAGCAAGGTAAAATCTCCTCCGACCCATCCAGAGGAATGAAGGGATTTTCCTGAAGGCCAGCCAGAGAGCCTCCTTGTGTGCGTAGTTTAGACAGCAGAAGATAACTGCTCTTGGGCGGTTTTGGTGTCATCTCTGGAAGGGCCCAAACGATGGGCCCGTTGAATAGCCAGAGTGATACTTAGCTCCGGAACTTGCAGTAAGGAGGACGTCAGAAACTCTAGAGGCGCCTTGGTCACTTTCATGAAGGCCAATTAAATGCAGCTTTAGTCTTCCTGGAGTGGTCTTCCAAGTCATCTAGCTTGTTTTTCAATTGGTGGTGTAGCTTGAGGAGATTAGCATTGGAGTTGGTTAGGATTTGGACATCCTGAAAGGAGGTGCCGGCAATATGTTCTACTTGGGAGGCTCTCTAGTCCAATTGCGCATATTGAGCCCTGAAGTTTTGGATAGTTTGCTTGAGGAAGTCAACCTGAGCCTGGAACATCGGTACCTTACTTTTCAAGATTTTTGACATAAAGGGACTGATCCAGAGTTCAACCAACATTGAACTGCAAAGGTGAGGTTAACAACTCAACTCTAATTTGCAAATTAAACTCGCAGCTTGTACATTCTTTGTTTTAAAAGTATTTTTTTTCTCTGCATGCAATAGAAATAAAGTTTATGTGCACCCCTTACACTGAAACATGGTGTTGCTGGGGTCTACACTTGCACCTAAAAAAAGGGGCAAGTACAACTCTGAATTAGTCAGGGCCTGGAAACATGCAGATTGCACAGGGGAACGAGATGGTGCAAGCGTAAGTAGCATACTAAGGAAAATTATCTTCTTTCAAGGTGAAAGACAAATTGTTTATTTTAATAAAAATGAATTGTGTAGTTTAAAATGTTTGGTTTTTGTTTGTTTTTTTAGTTTTCTGTACTATGATTGATTTTACAGCCACTACTATACACAGCTATTGATAAAAAAAAAAAATAATGTGTAATAAATAAAGGTACAAAAGTAGGCACTTGAGATAAAGGGCCCGTATCCGCAGGCCACAGTGGTGACTAATCTAGGAATTGGGGGCACACACAGCATTGGGAACAATGGGCTGTGGGTAGAGTTACTAGCGGGGCAGGAGGCAGGAAGTCCCATATGGTACCCCTGTGGAGCAGGCAAAAATAGTCCAAGAGCAGTTGGTAGGGGGTAGAAGCCCCCCAAGGTACCGTTGCAGAGGCAACACGGTAGCAGGGGGGATACTAATGTTGGCCTCCTGCAGCAATATGGCCCCCAACAGAACAGCTGCTGGCATGTGGAGCTAATAAGCACAGACTCAGAGAGCCTCCCCAGGCACAGAAGGTAGTAGTGGCTTAGGCTAGTGCAGCAGCAGGGATGGAAAAGGAGCCTCCAGAAGCAGCTTCCTGCCTGCTGATTAAGGTGCCCGCAGTGTAGCTTGCACCACAGGGGTGTATGGTATGCGAGAAAGGCCGGAGCCGTCCAGCTAATAGAGGGCCATCGAGTACTGGAAGCCACCAGGGACAGGGGGAGCACTCAGCCAACCCCTAGGAGATGCCCAGGTCCACACACCCTGTGAATCTGTTTTATAGCTATCAATAGTTGTGCATAGTAGTAGCATGTTGCTACTATGCAGGCTTTTTTTTTATCAATGGAAAAAAAAAATGAATGGAGCCGTGACCACAAAGGCACTTCTATGATCTTCAGAGCATTGACTCCCATTTTTATATATATATATATATATAAAAGAAGTTTTATTGGTACACCATGCCAGATACAATACAATTACAACAATGAAAAAGAAAGAATGAAGTGCCAACTTACAGAGTAATGATCGGTATAGTACAATATAGTGCAATGCAGTGCAACACAGTACANTTTAGTGCAATACAATGTGCATTAGAATCTAAGATTACAGAGCCATGCAGTGACAGGGTCAGCAGGGTACAACAACAGGACCAAATAGGGCAATAGAAACGAAAGCACCCTCCCAACACCCCAATTCACTAAGGTGGGAGCAGCGCTACCCTCGTTGCATACCAAGAAGCAGTCCGAAAGGCGGCATGTATACTCTGTTGCGTGGGCCGGGGTAACAAAAGCATATAAGATTCCCAGGTGGCGAAGAAACCCTCCCCTTTACAGTCTTTGTCCAAGAGTGATTCCAACCAGTCCATTNGGAAAATATGGTGCAGCTTATCCCGAAACAAGGCAAAAGGGGGNGACGCAGGGCCAAGCCAAGTCTGNAGGATNCACTTTTTGGCAGCTGCGCTGAGACAGAGAAGGAGCTTGCGGCACCCCCTNGCAACGCGCATCCNAGAGGGAATAATCCCAAAAAGCGCCCATTCCGCAGTGAAGGGGACATGAGTGACCAATCGAGTCTCCGCAAAGCGCTTAACAGCAAGCCAGAACCGGCGGACGAGGGGGCAACCCCAGAGACAGTGCANTAGGTCAGCCTCANCAGCTGCGCAGCGGGGGCAGGTCGGGGATGCAGCGGCGCCAATGTGATAGGATTGCAGGGGAGAGCGGTAGGAGTGATAAAATAACTTTAGGAAAAGGTCGAGGTACTGGAACGAGGGCAGCGTGCGTCTAGAATAATTGAGGGTCCCCATTAAATCGGTACAGGAAAGGGACGGGAAGGTCGATAACCATCTGGAGAGGCCAGAGCGGACCTCTTCATGACGCATAGGGGTCCGCAACAGGTGGTAATTGCGAGAAATGGCCTTCAGCAGGAACGTCGGGGCCCGGAGTTTGGCATCAAGGCCATTAGCAAGGTCAGCTGGCGACAGGAGGCGAACCACTGAGGCCACATAATGCTGTGCCTGTAGGAAAGCCATTTGGTGGGCGCGCAAGCAAGGAAACTTTTCCACCGCTCTAACAAAGGTAAGGGGCCTCCCCGAGGAAAAGTCCACCAAATCTCCGATACATGTTATGCCCTCCCGTTCCCACACCGTGAAAGGATAGGACGCCTCTCCGCGTTGGAATTCCGGATTACATAGAAAGGGGAGGTGGATGGAGTGGTGAGAATTGAGGTGGAAGTGCGATCGGACAAGGTGCCACACCTTACGAATTGACCACAGTAGCGGGTTGTTTTGCAANTGAGGGGCGATTTCCTGGACATGCTGGTGGAGAAAACAGGTCGGATGGATGTCAACAAGGAACTCCGCCTCCAACGAGTTGTTGGAATAGACTGCCGACCCTCGCAGCCAATCATGAACCATGCGGAACAGAGCAGCCTGGTTGTAGCGTAAAAGATCCGGGAAATTAATACCACCGTTAAGTTTGGACTGTTGCAGTTTAAGCAGGGTTTCCCCGCCCAAATAAACCTCCTGAAGGAGGCAGTCAA
>JABWIB010002449.1:53336-65842 GCA_016617825.1 Platyplectrum ornatum | reverse complement strand
ATAAAATTTAGGATCGCAGGAGATCCCATAGGTTGAACTTGATGGACGGACGTCTTTTTTCAACCTCAACTACTATGTTACTATGTAAAATGAATAATGTGGATTCAGTGCTATATTTTCAACCAGCAGGTCCAGTATAATAAGTATGTATTTTGATGCACCCCAGGGAACCTATACTGTTCCCCTTCTCTATTTGCTATTGTGTTGTCTGCAGTTATGATGACAGTAACGTGACACAAAAACAATTCTCTCATATTATTGTCAAAAATGCCATTCTTAAGTGCATTTCTGTAGTGAGCCATAAAAGCAAACCCAGTGGCATAAAAAATAAATATATTTATGTAGATAAACAATGGATACTGTTGTGTTTTAAACAGTTAGGGACTACCTGCTGAATTGACAACCTTCCAGTTTCTGGCAGCCTGATATTACAGATGAAAAGCGATGAATAGTAATTCTTAGTAAATGTGCCCCTTATTGTGTTTCCTGTTCTGGTTATAGCTTATGTTTGTCTTTATGACGTCTCTGTAAACCTGGGAATTTCAAATATCTTTTCCATTAAGCAGAAATTTGAAAACTTTAATGTTACAAGGTAAGTATACTCTACACAACTGAACTATACTATACTAAAGTATAGACCAGCCTTTTCACTTTCTGTATTCATAATATAAACGTTATGTATGCCTTTATGTTGTGCTGTTTTCCTGTTGGTCAGATAACCCCATTCATAGACTATATAGTAATGTACAATAGATCTGGCTTTCATTCTAAGCATCAGTTTAGTGATCTGGCTGCACCCACACATTTTTATCATCACTTTTCAAAAAACACATATTATATAACGTGCTGTTAGCAGTGACCAAACAGCCTTTCCAGTTTCCGTAGCCGACTTTTCCTTTAAGGGAGAAGAAAAAATAATCATCTCCAGCTTCCAGTGAAAAATGACACCAGCTTTTAAAGTTTAGTTCAGAGATCAAAGAGGATAGACATTGACAGTCAGAACAGTTGCTGTTTATCATGAATTTAAATGAAAGGGTAATTCAGCCTACAATAAGGAAAGCTATAAGTCTTTTGAGTCAACCATATTCAATCTCCTAAATTCCTCAAAGTTATTGTTATATAATAATATTAATAATACAGTTACAGTTAAAATAAATGCAATTTGTTAATAAAATAGCAAGAGAGAAAAACACACACACACACACACACATTATATATATATATATATATATATATATATATATATATATATATATGAGAGAGAGAGAGAGAGAGAGAAAGCTAGATAGACAGATAGATATAGTCTACTGTATACCCTACCAAACACATGTAAATGGAAGTAGGAAGCACCTTGTAGCCAAAGGAGAATAATAAGACTTGCACTCCCCCTTCTAACACTTAACATTTGCTTATTCAGTGTCTGAACACTATTTATTTTTTTATTTATTTTACCAGTAAGGAAATGAGGATTCCTCTGTCAACTTATCTACAGAATAGTACAGAATCCCTGTTTTTTGAGTGGAAACACAAAGTGCTGTCCATTGTGTTCCATTTGGTAGTGGTTGGGCTTTTCACTCTCAGTATAACGTCTGGAAGGTTAGAGACTCTCCTAAGCGGCAGCATGAAGGCCCATTAACAAGTGCTGAGAAAAGTACAATTTTAACTTTTCTCTCAGTGGATTAACAGACTGGTTGCAAAGATGGACTGAACAGTGTGGAAACAGCATTCGCTTCTCCAGTCAACTTTTGAATAACCTAAGTATTCAATAATTCATAAAGTGTTGCCTCCAATATATTGGATACAATATAACACTGAATACAGCTTTAAAATCAGCACCAGTGGAATCACAGATAGTCTACACTTAGAACTCTGTCTGACTGAATGACTGCACATGATTGGGACACCAACATCTCCGCCCATTGAGTGGCTGTACTGTAGAAAACAGAACCCAATTTTGGACTTCTATGCAGGGGTCATACAATTGCACAATTTACAGAATTATTTTATAATCTGTGTGTACCTATGGCTAGCCTATTTATTTGTTGACATTTGCAGTGAGTGTGCTCCAAGTACATCTAGAATGAGTTTACACCTGCCTCAAAGGAGACAGAACGAGGGACCCAGAAGAAAAGCAGAAGGAAGACATTAGATGAACTAGAGGTGCCAAAATAGGTGTGTAATAAGTGCGAATAGGTAAAGTACAAAGGCAGTTGGTGAAGTAGAAGGAGGATGCCAAGGAGGATGCAAAAACAAATAGGGAGAAGAACAGGGAAAAACCAGAAACAAGATAGGCAGCAAGGAGACCAGGAAGCAAGAGGCCAGAAACAAGGAGAATATGAGACCAAAGGGAAGGAGGAGACTGGATAAGGCATAAGGAGATCAGGAGACTGGAACAAAGGAGCAATAGTAGCAAGTACCAATACAATATAGCAGGAGACACACAGTCACAAATACTAAGACACCATAACCCAGAGCTTAATATATGAAAAAGGTGGGGTTCTAACAAGAGAGGCCACCAATGGGAGCAGATGGTGAGGGGCAAGCCTCTAGGGGAGTAAAAAGCAGACCTTGCAACAGAAACATGGGCAGAGTTACACGCCAGCAACAGCCGGAAGTGACAGTGATGCGCCAGCTTCCTCCGCATAACAGAAGAATGCATCCCGGCTGTTGCCTAGCAAATAGATAACCAGCTTGCTTAAAGAACAATGAAATTGTATTCGGGATCCTAAAATTTCTGGGAAGGAGTAACTTAAAGGAAACTGCATTGATTTTGCGGATGATCTTAAAAGGATCAATACATTTTAGACCCAGCTTCTAACAAGGCTGGCGTAAATTGATATGCATGTTTGTTGGCCAACTTTGAAAAAATACATCCTATGATGTCTGTCGTAAAATTTCTTGGCTGAGAGAGAAGGTTGCCACAAGGCATGGTGAATCTTTCCAAATAGAATGAAGATGGGAGGAAGTATCCTAGATAAAAATGTCCATTGAAGTTATGAATTTAATAGTCTTGGGATGGAACTCTTGGATAAAGAAAAAGGGCCAGATTCAGATTAACAATCTCATGACACTCGTGAGCAAAATCATGTTGAATAGCAGGGGAGGTAAATATCATTAGTTGCAAACAGTATTAGAGTTGAGAGATAATGTTTCCTAGCCCAACTCTAATAACAATGTACCAGTAACGCTGGTCAGTGCAAAATTCAAAAATAAAGCATTCTCCCTGCATGCAAACACTAACATTAATTTTACAAAGTGTCTGGACTGAGTACTGAAGGCAGTCTTTCATTCGTCTCATTCTCAAACTCTTTTCTAAAAAGTCATGTCATGAAGCTGGTCAAACATATCGGGAATGAATGGCAACGAATATGAATTCTTCACAGAAGTTTCATTCAAAGCAAAATAATCAACACATGGGCACAGACCTCCACCCTTCTTAGACACAAAAAAAACCCAGCACCAACAAGAGACTTGGGTGGCCTGATGAAGCCTTTGGCTAAATTTTCTTGACTATATTGATCTATGGCCTTGAACTCCAGGGGGGACAAAGAATACAGCCTGGAAGCAGAGGAGAGCATGAGGCTGCGTCCCAGGTGCTTGGCAATAGGCAGGAACAGAAGTGGTAGTGATGCGTCTGTATCTGCCNCATAATGGAAGAATGTGTCCAGGCTGCTTGGCAACAGCTACTTGGACTTTCAATCACCTCTGGAGAGAGGTTAGTAAGCGACAGCCAAGCAGTGTGACAGGTACTAGGTTAAGGATTTTTAAAATCCATTTTAGTTACGAGGAATATTATTTCTCACATCTCTACTAGCCTGGATCATGTTCATGTTCCATATGCATGTATGGCAGTTCAGGTGGTACATGATTTATATATAATCAAAATATATGATGTATATACATACTTCAGGACATTTTCACTGGGTCAAGTGTTGGCTCCCAACTGGTGGTACGTCAAGATATCCAGTACAATATGTGTCCAAAAATATTTTTGGTCAACACAAATTGTATTGACTATAAAAATGAATAGTCAAAAATGTAGTTATGGGGATACCTCTTTCCTAAAGACTAAAAAAAATAAAATACCCTATGATTTGCTTATAAATAAAACACATTGGAGTAAACACGTGGCACTTTGTGTTTCTCACACTAATCAATATTGTATTAGATCATATTTGATAAAAATAGAATGCTCACAGCCCACCTTTATAATTAGAAAATCTAGAATGTTAAGCTGGCCATACACTATGCAATAAAATGTTCCAATCGACCATTAGTCAAGAGTGGACAAAACTAAGTTGAATTGCGGGGGAGGTAAAATGAATGTTAGTATTTGCATGCAGGGAGAATACTTTATTTTTTCATTTTGCACATAGACACTGACCAGCGTTACTGTTAAACTGTTATCAGACTTGAGCTAGGAATCAGCATCTCTTAACTCTAATACTGATTGCAAAAAATCTAATTTAACTCCCCTGCAATTCAACATAGTTTTACACACCCTTGACTAAAGCTGGTCGATTGGAGCATTTTATTACATAGTGTATGGCCAGCTTAAAATCTATTTGCAGTAAAGCTGCAGTAAAAACTAATTACAGGATATCAATTCCATAATGATTAGGTATAACCATTGTTTCCAAACAGCAATTTGGTATTTCTTTATTGTTACAAGTTAGAATTTGCTTTATCAAAGTCATCTGTTCTCCACTAACATAAATTTACTTAAATGATTGGAATTTGCAAGAAAATTATTTCAAAGAAACAGAATGTACTAAATTAAAAGAATAGAAACAATGAGCTTGCTTTTTATAGAAATGCTAAATGTAAAAGAAGAAACAAATAAAGGCGCATGAAACACTTTTACATATCAGATGTTGTTTTGTTGTTTAGAGGGATAACAATCTTGAGTTCAAATAAGTTGAACAAGTTTCTAAAAATTATTATGTGACGTTACACAGGATGGACTGATGTGAAAGTCTCTGATGATTGCCCTTAGTAATTCATTTCCAAGTTTGCTGGCAATGATAAACCCACTTTCTTAGATTAATCTTTATGACAAATGGATTTGATTTGAGAAGATAAATCTATGATTTAGTATCTTGGTTAATCAGACTAGCTAACCATAGAAAACTGCAAATGAAACGTATTGGCCTGAGATGGCCCAGAAATACTAGTAAAAAAAAAGTAAGCATATATCCTCTTTTTGTACCATGCTAAGCAGGGGAGAATTCAAAATCTGCATATAGGCAATGCAACAAACAACCAGAGCATTTAAACTTGAACTGTATTAAATAGCTATATAAGGTTAGACTAGGGATCCAAATGGGCCAAAATAATGAAATTTGCAAATTTAGCACTATAATATAAAATGTATAAAGTATTAATATAATGTCATATACATAGCATTTTACACCATGGTGACAGGTGATGCTATTACATAAACATTTTCAGACTGTATTTTAATAATACGATCAAATGGTACATAACTTTCAATACAGTTCATGCAACCTCTAAACTATGTTTTCATGCTAATGTACTTAAGACTGCTGACCAGATGTATAAAAGTTATTTGCTTGTACTAAAAATACCCAGGCCTTAATTCAAGCTGTGTAGTAAATTGGTGAAACCAACTGTGCCCTATGAGAGCCCCATAATGGGGGATTAGCATGGATGTTCTGTCGAATGGAGCCACATGGTTCGCTGACATGAAACAGTAATTTCACAGTACATGAATACAAGTGAGCTTGTGATGTGCTTGCATGCATTATGTTCATTTGTACTGCATGTCTGTAAGTAGTACAACATGGGAATCCTAACAGGCCCAGTTGTAAAAGAAATATGTAATCATGTGCAGATGGATATCTTAATAGTACAGAAGATTTATAGATTTCAAGCATAATTTCAGGTAAAATGTTGGTTAAAACAGTAACACACCAGAACATGCAGGAAAAACAAAATAAATATGTAGATATGTTAGAAAATAGTGGTGCTAACAAGCATGGCAGGCAACAAATATCTTGGGGCCTGTTACACCCAGATTTTTGCCCACCCCCCAAATTTTTCCTATTACATACTAGAGAATGTCAACTAGAATCTGGTGGCTAAAACAAGCCCCCTACCTTTCTTCAGGTTGCCCTATGACAAAAGAAAAATACAGAACAATCCAAATTTTTGATTTACAGGAAAAAATGAACAGGGACTGATTTTTAATTATAGTTTCCTTCTTTTTAATACACAGAGTCTTTTTATTAACTAAAACCTACATTTGTTGCTAAATATCACCTATCCATCTCTTATTACACCTGCTCCATCTCTCCTGTCCAACACCTCTGTCTCTCTGGGCTCTAGCTTAATCCTTCCTGTGCCTCATCTCCATCACTTCAGACATCCGCCTTTCCATACCTGATCCCTGTCTTATTCGTTTCTATGTGGCACACCAACTTCCTGGGTAACATAACCTTAACATTTGAGCTGGCCCTGAATTTGTGGCACCCCTGTAAGTGTTTTGAAGCCCCCCAGGGTGCCACAGCCCAAACAGCCCTCTTATGTTAAAGAATAAACAAATAAAACAATTCTACTTCAGTGTGTATACTACAGATATTATCATTAATACAAATGAACATGATAGATAGATAGATAGATAGATAGATAGATAGATAGATAGATAGATAGATATAGATTTAACCAACACAAACTATAGTGTCTTAACCATAAAGACTTGTAAAAATGTGTAAAGACCTCCCATGGGTTCAGTGAATTCACAAGTTTTCGATAAACTATTTTCTGTTAACTTGACATTTTCTTCAGAGACCATTATTTACATTAGTGAGCACTGTGCCCTAGGTCAATGAGAAAGCAGATTTCCTGGTTTGGTTCTTGTCTCTGGTCATAAAGGGAGAGTGGTTAAACACAAACTAGTTTATGCATCCCAAGTCACCAACAAATGGATAAAGAAACCTTGCTTGCTTAGGTACTATATATCTGCAAGGCTTAAATCCAACATTTAATGAGTTAAAAGGAAACACAAGGATTTACAGCTGTGTTACAAGACTACATCAATGACCCAATACATAAAATGTTTATACTTTCTATTTAAACTCAAAAGAGTTAAAGTATATTCTATCTCTGTAAAAATATTAATGACCTATAAAGGGTAGGGAGATGGGCATCAAACTGGGAGTTAACTATCACATATAACACTGTTTTCTACCGCATTGGTTAAAATCAAATGTATAAATATAATCTCTTCCCCTTTGTAAATATGAAAAGACAAATAAACCAGAAAACCTGTTGGATTCAGAGCAAGAAAAGTGCAGCATCCGTGCAGAAGTGAATGATGCCATTTTAAATGTTCACATAAATAATTATTACTTGAAATCATGTTTGTATTCCATGATGGACATCATGTTCACTTATAAGCATAACAACAGCTTTCTTATTTTATAACATATTGGCCTAAATTTACTAAGCAGGTAGATTGCAGGGAGATTGAAAAGTGTGAATGTTGCCCATAGCAACCAATCAGATTCAGGCACTCTGTTTCATTTTACATACTGGAGAATGTGAGCTCAAATCTGGTTGCTATGGGCAACATCTCCACTTTTTAATCTCCCTGCTTAGACAATTTAGGCCATTGTGTCAAGTTGCATTTTTATGTTACTGTTGTATATAGAACAGGGTTGCCTACTTTTGCAAATGGATTTCAGGGAGATTGTGACAAGCGCTNCACAAAAGGGGTGTAACTTGTGCCACCAAAGGGGTGTGTCCTGTGTATAGCTCCACCCATGGGTGTGTCTAGCTNTGCCATGAGAACTATTTCACAATAAAAATATCTGCATCAGTATTTATTATTTCTTAAATTGTCAGTAAATAATCACTTTCACTATTTATTGTGATTAGATGTAAATAGGAGAACCAGTAATTTNATTATCTTTATAGAAATAGGACACAATGTGTGATTTCTATCATCATAACACAAATGTCTTCTTCAACTGAATGAGCATCAGGGAGATTATAAAGCACTTCAGGGAGATCACCCACTTTTCAGGGAGTCTCCCTGATATTCCGGGAGAGTTGGCAACCATGATATAGAATTTCTGTTAAGTACTGCCACCTTTTCTGCAACCCAGCAAAATGATTATCTTTTGCAAGACCTCTTTTTGTTCTTATTGTATCACAGGGGGATATACAGTAATACAGTAGGTAAAGCGAGACTGCACTGTTTGTGCTAATTTGAGGACTCAAAATACATCAACCTCTATATACCACTACATTGAAACCTGCCCTATACACAATGGGGTTGATTCAGATTAGTTGTAAGGGCAAAACACAAGTTAAGCTGGCCATCCACGGGAACGATGTTTGTTTTCCCGCGCTTTGCTGCAATTTAGCTAACAATGTTTCCCTTTAGGAACGTGTTAATATCACTGCCATACACGGCGCAAATGTCGTCAAAAAAAAAAAAACACAGCTCCTGAAGCTAACGACTTTAGAGGCTCAAAATTTATTGTTATTAAAACACTTGGTCTGCTGCATACACTGCATACAAATTTACATAATTGGCAGGCTTTCTCTAGATTGCAATGGAAAGATCCCTCTGTGTACTGTATGATGAACATGGGGATGAAATTTTATCAATCAAATGTCCGATCTGTCCATAACATGATCCCTGGGTTCACTTTGCTAATCAGGCCGCCATTCACGAATCAACAGGGAAATTCGCCTCCATTGCAAAGGCCATTGTAAAGGCCAGTATGTGTTTCCGGGACACAGCGTAGTCACCGGATATTACGTCTGCATCTACAGCCATGCCCATAAGAGGAGTGCCAGAAATACACAAACATCGGTAGCNATGTCGGTGGTGCCCATTCCCGGCAATACATAGGACCCCATGAACAACAATCAAACGGGAATTCCGATTGATAAATGAGGCGGCCATCCACGGGAACGAGTTTTCAAGTCACGACCGAAAAATCCACCTTCGCACCAACCATCGTTGGTGGATGGCCAGCCATTCCCGTGGATGGCCAGCTTAAGTGTAGACTTGGGGAAAATCATTTTGATTGGCAAAATGTGGAAAATGTAAACAGAATCAGAGGTGAGAGACAATGTTTCCAAGCTCAACTAATTTACTCATAAAGCTATGCTGTTTATTCGCTTTATAACCGAAACCAATTTATTTTCTCTGCATGCAAAAAGATTAATATTCATTTGCAATACCCACATTACAACATGGTTTTGGTGAATANTTACAGCTGTTTCGCCCTTACAAAGGTGTAAATGCAGCTTTGGATCAGTCCCAATATATGCAGAATAGATACCTCCAGAGTAAGATGATCAGTAAGCTTATACTATATTCCACTGATAATGGTATACATGAATAGTAACACGTATGTGTAATGCTGGTTGCCTTTCTGTCTCAATTCTAGAATTGTAGCACTTCCTATGTACCAGGATGTTAGCCATTCTTAATATCCCTGTGTGATTTGCAGCTGTCATGTGTTTACCACTTTTAGCAGCAGTTCTTCTTAATTCACAGGTGTCATTTCTTTACTACCCTCTGGCCTAATAACAACAGCAGCTTTTCTCTGCATTTAAATATGAGCCTTTTAACGGTCACATCTGTCTGGAATTTGACAGTTCTGGTTTTCTCCTCTTGTCAATCAAAAGGTGAAATTTGTTTCCCAGTCTTTGCTCTACAAGCAAATCCCAGTTTTCACAACTCATCAGGAATTACTNACTTAACTGACACACCTCCATATGGTTTCTGGAAGTGTGAGTTTCTTAGGACACTATCTATGCAGGTGTATATTGGTAACAAGGACAGTCTGGCAAATGTTACGCTAGGTGAGGCATGACTATTTGAACTGTCATTTTGCAACCATGCAGCCACATGAGTAACTCAGGATTAGTTGTATGGCTTCATCAGTTGCTAAACCTTATTTGCAGAAATACTGATTGTCAGCAAGACTTCCAGTTGTAGGCAGCAGTAGTGCTGAAATGTCAGTGAAAACATGCCCATGGTGACGGGATCAATAATGGACAACTGTGCCTTTTACACCCCTTTTTGTGCCAGCATCTAAAGGAGCCCCTGACAGTGTAATAAAGTAACCATTTATGTAATTTTTAATACTATTAATTGTCTTTCTCCATATGTACTTGTAATTAAATGGGTGGAATATTGACTACATATATATATTCTCAAATACTACTCATGCTGGAAAGTTTAATTTGACATGGTTATTATTGCATATGTGTACACTTCATCAAGGAATGTTTTTCAGTATGAAGTATTTAATACAGGACATCTGGGAGGATGTGAGAGGAGATGTCATTGTCCATTCCTGTTTTAGCATTCACATAACACTTTATCTCAGTTTTATATTAATAAAATCATTAATTCATGTACAATTCAAAGAACAAAAGCACCAATTTGCACAAAAGAATATTAGTGTGTATATTCTTGGAGATTTTCTGCATTTGTTTTTTATTCATATTGTAAATGATATTAAATAAAACATGGATGGTAAAGCAACAAAGCTTTGGTCCCAGTTTCCAGCTCTTGAAACCCTAAATTGTTAAATCCAGTCTGGTAGCTTCAGACCAGAAATGTGCAGAAACCAGTGGGAATATTGCATGACATTTGATCCATGAAATAATGAGTGATAGATATCATGGTAAATGTAAATTTATAAAAATGAAATTATTACCAACATGCCCCATCACAAATTATTACCAACGTGTCCCATCACAAATTATTACCAACGTGCCCCATCACAAATTATTACCAACGTGCCCCATTACAAATTATTACCAACGTGCCCCATCACAAATTATTACCAACGTGCCGCATCACAAATTATTACCAACGTGCCGCATCACAAATTATTACCAACGTGCCCCATCACAAATTATTACCAACGTGCCCCATCACNCCCATCACAAATTATTACCAACATGCCCCATCACAAATTATTACCAACGTGTCCCATCACAAATTATTACCAACGTGCCCCATCACTAAGAAAAGACAGGAACATTTATTAATATTTTTTTAATAAAAATAACTATGTAACCAAATAAATAATAACCTATAACTGACTTTTAAAGTTGTGTATAAATATAAGAAAAAGTATCTGCTCTAATTACATCCCTTAACTAACATCAACTTATTCTTAATTCCACAGAACAATTTCATGAGGATAACACTTTAAATTAAGACAGGAAAAGAGATAAAACAAAGTCAGAAAAGAATAGCAGGAAAGAAAGAAAAGTAGAATGATATAGTGGATAGGATATAAGTGACAAATCAGAACTCTATATCCTTCCTTTCCTTCTTTTCTAGCTTTCCTTTATATCTTTTCCTAGTTTTCTATGATATCTTTTATTAGCAGTGCCGGTNTATACCCTTGTGGTAGTAATGTAAATTTTAAAGTTGTTTAGGGTTGGTTTAGTGTGGGGTTTAGAGGTATGGGCACTTAATGTCTCATACACGCTCTATGTCTTTCTGACAGTTTCACCTTCACCTATCAATGAGAAGAACTGTTGCAAAACAAATGTCTCAGTATGTGTGAGCACTGATTGTAGGGACATCTGGTTGAATGAAATGCCAGCTCTCAAAAAATGGAAGGGGCACTGATGTTCTGTGGAGCTGGTAGCGGCTAAGGGCCTCCACTCTTATGAAAGGCCCCAAAGGTACCTACACAGCAAACTATCACTGTAGACTGTAGAAAAGTTAGCAATTGTTAAAAGTTAGCTCATTAATTCAGGNTTTTACAGATCATTTAAGGTGTCTTCCAAAGACACTAATACATAATACATTCTCCAATATCAAGCAAAAAAGTAAGCATTTTTTGCTAATGATGTAACAAAAAAGAAAATTAGAAGGTAATCCATTTCAGTTTAATCCCTAACATGGGGTCAAAACAGTTCTTGTGAGGCAAAGAGAATTCTCTCCTATATACTGTTAAAGCAATTAAGTGTTCAGGGCCTCTCACCTTGTATTATTATCCACTGTTTTCCCAAGTGTTTGTTACTGTGTTTTGTCATGCTCTATGCTTTATCTCGAACTGTGTTATATTTTTCCCTATTGTAATCTTGTAAAGCACAGTGGACGCGGGTGGTGCTATAGAAATAAAATTGCACAGTTACATCCATATGGGTTTTATGCATCCCCTGCAGCTGTAAATCTCACAAGAACATTAAACGATAACATGTGAATTGTGATCTCACATTGGGCCTAGTAGGATACAGCATTAGTCATTACAAAGTATTAATTTCAGGACTTTCACCTACAAAACCAAACCAATTTTTGTATTGTGTCTTTAACAACAGCACTGTAAGTCACATGTTACATGAACCAGGTTTACATGATAATGTTATAGGCTTGTGTTTGGCAGGCAAATGGGACATTTGAAAGTGTCTGTGGTTTTATTTTAATACTCATATATTTAGTATATAATATTCAGCAGTAGAATTATATATATATATATATATATATATATATA
>JABWIB010002449.1:40149-50216 GCA_016617825.1 Platyplectrum ornatum | reverse complement strand
TTTGGTCTTTGTAAAATATTGCTTGTAAAAGGAAAGGTTAAAACAGCATTAACAGAAAAGTAAGAAGTGTGAGAAGTGAGAGAAAGACATTAAGGGAACATAATGATGTTTAGTCTGTTGTGCAACTTGTGGGATGAGAGGTAAAATTGAAATAAAAATGACCAAGTTTAGAACAATCCTGCTTCTTCTGTAGTACAATAATGTGACAAAACAGTGTGATCCCTCTGTAGTATAATAATGTGGCACCACAGTATGCTCCCCCAGTACTATAATAATATCACACCACAGTGTGCTTCCCTCCTGTATAATAATGTGACTCCACATTCTGCTGTCCCCCTCTATAATAATGTGACTCCACATAATTTTGCTAAAGATAAAACTCACAGAAAATATACTTATTACGCATAGAGAAAGAGAAAACCACATTTCCAAAAATGTGAAGCCCCAGAAACTGAAATAAAGTAACCACAACAGGAAATTTAGATCAAATACATAACTCTAATCGAAAATGTCTCCCAACTGTTTATACCTTAAGGGGTCTGGCTAATTATGTGCTAGGACTGGCAAGAACAGGCCAACTATGATTTACATTCATGCTTTGCAAAATGTGGTTTAATCACTGATCTTGCCATATGAAATGTATTTATGGTACATTGTGAAGCCGATTCATACTAATTTCAAAGTAATAAAACCGTAAGATACAAATTATTACAATCTGGTTCTCAATAATGAAATCTATGAACTGAAAAGGAGAATGTTTCAATTGAATTGTCACTGTGTAGAGGTGCAAATGTGCACTTAATAGCTATAAGGGAGAACATNCAGCTGTTAAAACTGGGTCCAGCTGCCTATTTGCTCAGAAACTGATGCTTAAATATATATACAGAAATAGCTGCAGAAGAAGAACGCCATGACAAACACTGAATACCAGGTTAAAGGACCCTCTTATTTAGGCATATATGGCTTACTGGATTATAAAATTGTATTTACATTTATATACATTCTATAATACATACTAATATACTATTATTTTATTTAAAATAAATGTTAATATATACTTTAGAACATGAATTTGTATTATGTCAAAAAAGTATATTATACTCTTTTTACAGGGGCAGAAGGAGAACTAAATATAATGGGCATCTATCTCAGTACAATTTCAGAACACTTCTAAATAATTGTTATTGTTATCCTTTTANCATTGATGAGCTATGTGGATAATGTATGACAGATAAAGTATTTTGTTTAGAACTAGGAGGGATGAGTGTGGCAACGGATGTTTAATGATATAAATGCCAAATCATGCACTTAGGGTGCAAAAAACCTGGCATTACAGAAAATGGAAAATGGCATTACAGTAGAAACAACTGACGACGAAAGGNATAAAGGGGTCACAATTTCATGTGAATAAAAGGTAGCAAAGCAATGTAACAAAGCCATGAGAAAGGCAAATAGTAATGCCTCTCTATAGGGCACTGGTGCAGCCTCACNTGGAATACGGTGTTCAGTTCTGGAGGCCATATCTCCAGGCGGCATAAANACATTAGAGAAAGTGCAAAGAGCAACCAAAATGGTAAATGGTACCAACAAAACCTAAAAGGAAAGTCTAGAGCAACTAAATATATACAGTTAGACACAGACAGGGGCCCCACATGCAAAAAAGTGTGTGTATAAAATGTTTATAAACATTCAAATACTTGACCACAAATGATATTACAAATGATCATTTGTATGGTATTTGTTCAATATATACTGTATTGCTCNTGTCATTTAGACAAATATTAAATATTTCTCTAATTTCAAATGCCATTTGTTGATGTTAGATGAATGACGTCTGCTATATTTTCCATTACCTTGCCAGATGTGGTGCTGTTATAATCCAAAGCCTATGTAGAACAAACCATCTGTTTATCTGTAAACTTGCGCTTTCAGATATATTTTTAAAACAAACATTTTGATGACATTTTATGCAGTATTTANGCATTCAATAATTACAAAATAAAGCACATAAATATCTAAATAGGGATTCTCAGAGGAATATCGCATCAAAAGGAACAAAACCTGCCTAGCTGTTGTTAACCTCCACAGCACATACTCACTTGAAAGGAAAAAGTATATTTTAGGGCAATATTAAAACAGCAAACAAAAATGTCAAAACATTTTCTTTTATAGTCTGAAAATGTGAAATACTGTATATTACCATTGACTGGTATTTAACATAATTAAAGATGTAACCCATAACAGTAGGTAAAGAGGAAATCTGTGGACTCTTGTGGCAAGAAAGAGGAACCAGGTAAATGCTTGCTAGGAGCTAGAGCTCCACAGAATAAAAGCACATTATATATATAGCTCAAATCAAGTCAGACATCTGCTNTAGCTGTGTCCCAAACTCTGCTTACAATGGTAACAGTGTTCTGTGACTGGAGGACCATTAGATGAAATAGGAAGAATACTACCCTCATCCGCAAAGAGTTACAAGAGTCTATTCCTACCTTAAATTTTCCACAATGTCCTCGCTTAAATTGGCAATGTTGTGAAAAACAGGTTTTTACACAAATACTGAACACAGCCCTCACTGTACTTTACCANACCCCTCATCTATTAAATACACAAAACGGGGCTTCTGGTTCCGGCTGCGATGCTGTAGGACGCAGTGNCTGAANGCTCTGCGGCAGCCCGGCTCCTTTTCAGTGTTTTCCCGGTAGAAGCCTGTGATTCCCCTTCCCTCTCTGCTGGGTGTCCATTCCCGGTTTACTCTGAGCTCGGAGCCGGCGAATGAAAGGCCATTTCCCGACTGTTATGCCGCCCAAACAGCAGAGACCCCGGGGAGAGCACCAGCCTGCTGTTGCCAATATGGCGGCCGAGGCGACTCCCTCGCACACCGACCCGCCGGCCGACACCCCAATGCCTGCTGAACAAACTACTCCGGGGCCCTCCGGCAGACCCCCACCTCCGGTCACTTTTGAAGATGTGGTCCGAGCCGTAGAGATTACTATCACCCCGCTACTTCAGGCACATTCTGACTCGCTCAAGCAGACCATAAAGGAACTTAAGGACCAATACACACATATTGACGGACGCCTTACCAATGTGGAACATATTTCTGGAGCCACCTTCCAAGATGTCCAAGCCCTCGCTGACTCCAACGCTCATCTCCTGAAGCAGCAACATCNGCTGCAGAACAAAATCGACGATTTGGAAAATCGTGCGCAGCGAAACAATCTCCGTCTTATTGGATTGCCCGAATCTTATAAAGGCGCCTCCTTGCTTGAGTTCTTGATGTCATCCTTACCCTCTCTACTTCAAATCCCGGAGCTTAGCGCATCGCTTGCCATCGAACGGGCACACCGGATTGGCCCTATTCGAGAGGATACCCAGAGTAAGCNGCGAGCAGTGATATTCCGCTGTTTAAACTACGNGCATAAGGAAGCTATATGGCTGGCCTCCTGGAAGATCCCTTCGCTCCTATGGGAAGGTCGCTGCCTCAGACTCTTCCAAGATTACTATGCGGAGGTTTCTACTGCACGCCGTGCCTTTTCCTCTATCTGCTCCCAACTCGTTCAACAGCAGCGGAAGTTCACCCTTCTCTTCCCAGCCACNCTGCAGATCTATGACGGCTCCACACATCACGACTTTCTGACCCCACAAGATGCCCAGGTCTATTTGCTGGAGGCAAACCCTACCCTAACCCAATTGCCACTGCCTCTGCACCTTCAATCTGCTGCCTCAAGGCCTGCGATCGTTTCCCCTGCAGAGGCGCCGCTTGCTGACGCCGCGGGGACATCCACCGAGACATCG
Source organism: Platyplectrum ornatum (assembly GCA_016617825.1). NCBI lineage: Eukaryota > Metazoa > Chordata > Amphibia > Anura > Limnodynastidae > Platyplectrum > Platyplectrum ornatum. The sequence continues at coordinate 46,418 of JABWIB010002449.1, read as the reverse complement.
GCCCACGACCCTGCGACCTCTCATGCCTAACATCTCTATCATGTGTCTTGTTGCCTCTTACCAAGTCTGCTAGCTTATTTTGACGGCGCCACTCCCGGACTTACACACTGCCCTATTTGTTGTAATGCACGGGAACCCTGCCAGCTGACACCCGGGATCTTTGCATCACCTCCTGGACGGCCGCGGCCCCCTGCGATTGTCTTGTCTCCAGCCCTAGCCACCTCTCTGGACTGGCCGTGGATACCTACTCGGACTTACCCCCTTACTGCGTCAACCAGTTTGTGAGATTTGCTGTTATGGTTCTTAAGCTAAAATATATGTTTATGCTTTCTCAGTGGGTATGTCTNTTGGATGGGGGTCTTCTCTATTATTGTTATTTTGTTATTATATAATGCCGTGTTATATCGGGATGGCTCTATTGCCTGTTCTGTGCCCTATCTTACCACACTTTTCTTCCACATATTGGTCTTTGTTGCTCCTGCTCTGTTGGGCTATATCGTCCTTTCCCAGCAGTCTTGTTCAAATAGGTTTAACATGTTTACTCTGCCTGGTTGTAGTTACATGCGACTACCTGCCCCTCCCCTATCCCCCGCTCTTCTTCCCCTCCATACCGATACCTTTGCCTCACCCTTCCCGTCCCGCCCCCCTCCCCACAGGTTTCTCTGGTTTATCCCGCTCCCGCTCTTTGGTGCTCGTAGTGGTTGCTCCCGGTTGCCTTTCCATTTTTGGCTTCGTAGCCCGGCCTGGGCTCCTGCCCATGCCTTTTTTGTCATGTTCCTTGTTGTGTCCCTTGTTTTGTTTGTCCTTCTGTTTCTGCCTCTCCCCCTATTTTCCCTTCCACCCTATGCCACGTCTGTCCACACTATACGCAGCCACACACACAGGCTCCTCTCTCCTATGGTTGGCGGGTGGGGGGGTTTGCTGGTCGAGGCGGACTAGATGGCAGATGATGCAATTGGTTAATTTACGGCGGCGACGCCTCCCACCTTTAAATATCACAACGTTCCTGATTCAATTGCGTCTCTTCGATGTCTGGCGCACCCGCCATCCTACTACCAGGGGATACTCCTGCCTCTCTGCGGCTCATGGNACACTCTCNCGCCTTGATTACTGCCTGCTGTCGGAGGCTCTCTTCCCAGCAGTGGTCACTGCCTCCATGGAACCTATCTACCTGTCAGACCACTCTCTGGTCTGGTTTGCTCTCACCCTGCGGCTGGACACAGGCTCCTATAAACCCTGGTGTTTCCCCTCACATTTATCCACCTCTCTCACTTTCCGGGACATGCTCCGGGACTCCTGGAAGATTTATGCCTCTAACAATTCGGCTCACTCTTCAGATCCACCACTCTACTGGCAGACGGCCAAAGTTGTCCTCGCGGCGACCTTAGCTCCTACCTATCCAAAACCCGTAAAGCCCATGCGCAGACTTACCTCAACGCCCAGCGTGATCTGGCCTCTGCCTATGCAGATCCGTGATTTTTACGCAGCCCTTTATTCTCAAGACCCTATAGATGTGGTTGCCAAGGAACAATTTTGGCCCACTATTGATCCTCTGTGACTCTCCCAATCTCAGGCGGACTTTTTGGTTGCCCCCATCACACGCCAGGAAGTAGATAAGGTAATTTCCTCTTCCAAAACCTGCAAATCCCCCGGCCCGGACAGGTATAGCAACGAGTTCTTTAAACTACTGGCAGAGGATGTCGCGGAACCCCTTCATTCTCTCTTCCTTCATATCCAATTGTCATCGGGGATCCCATTACATTTCAATGCGGCAACCATCAGGGTACTCCCAAAACCAGGTCGGGACCTGAAGATACCTGGCTCTTACNGGCCAATCTCTTTACTTAACTCTGATTATAAATTCCTGACGAAGATATTGGCAGACCGGGTTAAACTGGTCCTCCCGTCTGCTTCGTCTGAGTCGACACTCAGTATCCAACCTGAGGAAGGTGCTCGCGGTATTACAACATCTCAATGCACATCCCCCGGATACATTTTTTAAACGTAAAAAAAAAAATNTAAATTGTGAAAAATTGAAAAGTTTATTAGCCGCCTACCGTCCTAAAAAAGTAAAAGGAGTTTTAAAAAAAGATGGCAACAGAAAGAAGACGTGGTAATTAGTATTTATTAATTATTTTATGTTGTATGACTATCTGTGTTACAAGCAGAAATTGTAACATTTTGAAAATGGCGAAAATTTTGCATTTTTCATGAAATTTGTATAAGTAGTAGATAAGTAAAAGCATAAAAAAGTTATTACCACATTACCAAAAGTGACACGTCAGATTTGGAAAATAGGGCTTGGTCATTTGAGACCAAATAGGCTGCGTCTTGAGGGGGTTAATGGAATAGCTTACAATGAAAATGCATGAAAAATGTACTTTTTTTTCCCATTACTATAGCGCTCTGACTCCTGCTCCTCTGTTGTCCATACAGACACCCTGCAGACTTCTGAATGAAAATTCAAAGATAAGCTTTATTATAATAAAAAGTGTTTAATTCAAATACTTCTTATTATAGTAAAGTTTATCTGACAATTTTCATTCACAAGTTTGCATGTTGGAAAGGGAGTAGACAGCAGAGCAGTTTAGAAACTGCTAATCTACTCTAAAGCTAGGTACACACGTTAAGATAAATTGTATCCAATCGTAAGATTTTTCAAGAGTGGGTAAAACCATGGTGAATTGCAGGGGAGGTAAAATTAATGTCAGTGTTTGCATGCAGGAAAAATACTTTATTGTTGCATTTCNCACACAGATACTGACCAGTGTTACTGNTACACTGTTATTAGACTTGTGCTGGAAACATCATCTCTCACCTGTAATATTGCAATTCATTCAATTTACCTCCCCTGCAATTCAACATGGTTTTGCCCACTCTTAAAAAATCTTACGATTGGNTACAATTTGTCTTACCGTGTGTACCTAGATTAAGTATATGACTGCTGCAAGCTGGCTTCTGCTCACAGGGCATCAGGTCACGAAGTTCAGTTCCAGTTAGGCTCTATAGGAGTAGTTTAGAATTTTCTATGCTGTGTTCCGGCGGCAGAGGTCAGTATAGAAATCGCTAATCTACTTCTATAGTACATAACTGCTGAGCTCTGGCCTCTCACCATAGAACATTACTTGTGGCCTAGTCCCTGGGTTCAGGNTGTTTTTCTAATCAGCCTTACGGATTGCACCTGAAACCTATGAACGTTTGTATGTTTATCTCCATGTTACATGCAATCTGGACCTGTTGTCATTGTTATTACCAGTATTTTTCCAGTGTTTGTACCTATTCTATGTTATTTCGTTATGCTTATGTTCCTGTTACCTTGCGCTATTTTTGCCCCTGTATTCATCATTATTGTTTACTCTGTGCCTGTTATAGCATAGCTTTGCATCCTTGTAATAACCTATCATTCTTCTTTACTCCCGGACTCTGTTTTGGAGTGCATAACACTCAGGGTGCCCGCAACAGGTCCTTAGATTTTTCCTCCTTAGATTATCTTCAGTCAGTTAATACCATATAATCAAACCCATAATTATATGATATAGTTTTTCATATACAATAATCTTGCTTTTACCTTAGTCTGCAGTCATCTACTTACAATCTAGAATACCTGTTCTTGTTCTCATCTGGTACAGCGATGTAGAAATTATTTCTCTTTTATTTATATGGAATAAAAATTATAGCTACCACCCAAGCTGCAATCATTGTTGTTTATGGAAACAAGATATAATGCAGAATATGTATTTTGTTCTTGGCAAAATATCATAAATAAAAATGGCTTATTTTAACATGCTTTACTGTCAACAATTCTACAGATAGAATTTATGCTTGCTTGGCATTAGCTTTCAGTTTAACTATGTAACAGAGATTTCCCCTCTACAAGCTGGTCATAAATTATTTCCCATGATAACATATGACCTTTCTCATCATAAAATAATGTTTCAACTGTAGAGTATCATTACAGAGTTTTGNTTTTGTATGATTAATAATAAATCTTATACAGCGTGAAATTGTTCCACTGACCTTCATCCTTGTAAAACCTGAGGATCCTGTGTTTACGTTGCATTATCAAGCAGCTGTGCTATTCATCAGATTGCTTACACACTTCTACACTGGTCACAGGATAACTACTCTTGTACACAGGTGTAGTATGTAGTCAGGAATCCCAATAGATGTTAAAACAATAAAAAAAAAAAAAACACATTGCAAAAAGACCAATATAATTTATAGTTAACATACAACCACAGTAATTATTAATATTTCCTATAAATAAATATATATAAATATTTTTTAAAGGATGGTGACTAGGGATTGCTAATTTGGATCTCCATCTGACAAAGTGCTGTTTGCCCACTTACAGCTTTGACAGTAACCAGAAGGCTGTTTTAGTTGCCCAATGTGTATCAATGCCTTAGATCTGCATTAGGTAGAGAAAGCAGGCAAGGGGTTGTGACAGCAATTCCCTATCAATTACAGCTTGAATGATGAAAGCTGAATGTGTTCCTTTTATCAAATACTGGCATTATTTTTCAAAACTTACTGTAGTTTTATTGAATCATAAAAATGGTTTATGGTGAAATTGTTTCACCAATGAAAAGCAAGGTTACATTAGATAGGATTATAAGCAGCAAACAATTAAACAAAACTATAAGAATGTTTTTTTATGTGTTTGGTAAATATGCCATATAAATATACACAGGTATGATACACTGGTATGTTTTCCCCGCAAAGCTCGGCCCCTTGTATAAAACCCTCCCCCTCTGGTCCCGCTATTTTGTTAAATATGTATTGGCTATGATTGCTAAATGTGTGTGTGAAACTTTCACCAGGGCAATTTGCACTTTACAAAAGGGTTATTGATAAGCCACATGTGTTTGCTTGTTTATTTTTTAATGAATGTTTATTTCTGAGTGTGGTGAAAGCTAGGCACACTGGGTAAGATAAATCTTCGAATCTGAAGATCTGAAGGAAAAGGAACCAATTTTATTTTTTAAGGGAATTGGTCGACAGTAGACATACACAGTGATTTTAGGTGAGAATGGTGTTAGTGAAATTAGAGTATTGCTTAAAAATAAGCAAAANACAATTGTACATTAAGATTTATACAGTGAAAGTATGTAAAAAAAACTATTACTATTTTATTCAGTGCCAGTCTCTCCCTCATTTCCCTTCAATATTTTTATACATTACATTAGTGTATGTTTTCGATTTCCTCATTACATATTTTACTCTTGAATAGCATAAACATGCTATGATCACCTTTATTTAAACATGCCATTGTCTGTGTAGAATGGTGAAGCAATGTCATTTTATTTTTTGTGTTGTACACACTGCATTTATATTCAGATTCATACTTGCCTACCATTCCAGTATTCCTAGAGTGATGTTTCCCACATATTACTGTTTATCAGTATTATTACAGGTATAAAAAAGTGAAACAACAGAATATATGGGAATGTAGTATTCAATGTTTGGCATAGTCATATGTTGGTATTATATCATACATATTACTTTGGCAAAATCACATTATTGTTCAGAGGAAGAAGTTCTGGAGTCATTCTCATATTTCATTTCACAGTTAGCTACTGTTTTCGCTGATCCCTGATGCATAGTGTGAGGTGCTCTGGAAATTTGTCAGCTTTCTGCTTTGCTTCAGAAGACAGTGCTTTATAGATGCCTGTCAGGAATACTTCATTTAAAATATGTTTCACTCATCTCCAGCAACCATTGGCTTCAAACTTCAATGGAATCTTAATGATCAAAGCAAAAGCCTTTCCTTTGGTGTGGAACCCCCAAACTTCAATACTGTATTTTTTGTATTAATATTGTGATGCCTGACAATTAGACTTCAGAAGGTTTAATGTGATTAAATCTGCAATGCAATACATTCTAACTTTCCAGTGTCTAGTACGTGACAGCCATTTAATAATAGTTATTAATAGACCATATCACAATGCTTCTTCTAAGCCACTGCGTTATCCTTGTTTGTCAACATACATATTAAGGGCTGGATTCAGCTTTTCACTCTCATGACTTAAGCTGGCTATACACTATAAGATAAATTGTTCCAATCGAAAGGTTTTTTCAAGAGTTGGCAAAACCATGTTGAATTGCAGGGGAGGCAAATTTAATTAGTTGCAATCAGTATTACAGGTGAGAGATGATGTTTCCTAGAGAAAGTGTAATAACAGTGTAACAGTAACACTGGTCAGTATCTGTGTGCAACATGCAAAAATAAAGTATTCTCCCTGCATGCACACACTGACATTCATTTT
>JABWIB010002449.1:14398-26189 GCA_016617825.1 Platyplectrum ornatum | reverse complement strand
TGCTTGGGATAAATATAAGGGTATTCTGAGTCTTAAACAAAATAGTGATTAAATTTGGGTTGGTATAGTTTTAAATACACAATGGGGCAGACTGGATGGGCAATGTGGCTCTTATCTGCCGTNACTTTCTATGTTTCTATTGTATTTGGCATGGCGAGAATAATCCACTGTTGCTTTCTGTAAATTTTTTCCTTTTCAATTCGACAGACAGTTAAAAAAAATAAATCCCCCATCCCTTTAAGCATGCTGGCACTTGTTCAACAATTATTACTGTATGGGGAAAGGGAGATACTATAGCGGATGGGTTACATTNACTGAAGTGACAATGCCTCGTCAAGGCCATTCGTTTCTACATGTGCTAGCATGTCCTAATAAACATGCTGGCACATGTTGTTCATCAGATGGCAGCATTGNGTTTTTTATCATAGATGTTTAGGACCTAATTGTCTCTCACAACCACCTATTTGATCACTATGAGGAAGGGAAGGAGCCCCCGAAACACGTCAGACCCGGGTTCATCTGCGCACCCGCAGCACAGCACCTGCTTTGTTTTGGTTTGGGTACGAGTGCCTTTTTATTTTATTATTTGCATTGTTTCTACTTTACTTCATTAAAATATCACGTTTTATACAGTGCTTATTTAATGTCTGTGCTAATTGTTAATCTCCTTTTCTCTTCTTATCTCACCATTGGAAATCACATTATATGGGTTTTAAATTTGCCACATTTTTTCTCACATTACATCACATGTTTAATTTACTTATTACATTGGCACAGGTAAGACAATACCAGGGATTTAATTAGGGTGCACTAATTGAAAATGTGAAAATGTGGCCATTGGGTGCTTGTTCTATGGAAGAAGCAATACACTAGGAAACNCTGGGGATCTCAAAACAGAGTAGGCCACAATGGAGGGTCAGGGTGAGCGCAGTCAGAAAAACCAAGAAAGAGTGCCTGGTTTTTTTTAAGAACCAATTTTTGTGACTATACGTGACCAAGATACCATCAGTACAAATATGGTCTCCATAAAGCATAAAGAGAATCCATACAGTCATACTGTAACATCTTGCAGTATGATTACTACCCCGTTGACTAATAAAATATCAATGCAGTTCCCGAAGAAGGTTGTTTTTAGTTTTATACAGAGGCATTTTGTTCAGATGAAATATTATTTGTTTATGCTTAAAGAATGTAATAGAAAACATGGAGTTTTTTCAGCAGTCTTGAACAATTGAGTACACTGAAAACAAATGTCTGCTTTAGTACAATAGTGCATTTTTTCCATTTTTAGAAGAAGGTTTAATGCTCATGTTTATGGAATGTGTCTGTATTGCTATGAGCTTGCACTGTCCACATAAAANCCGTTTCCTATCTGGTTTGCATTTCTACTTCTTTTCCTGTTTTTTTAGCTTTAGTATGTCTCAATTGTATAGTTTGTCCTAACTTAACAATCTGCAACCACAAGTATGCAATGATACAATTTGGGAATCATCTTTTCCTTAATTCTTAGTTTTCCCAGATTTCCCTATAAGTCATAAATAGTACTTATAAGAGATTAAGACGCAAAGCTTTGAAAGTCTCTGGATTGATTAATGCAGGCATGTGCATTTACCAGACGTGTTTCCAGGTAAAGGGTTACAGGAGGACAGACTGAATGGAGATACGCTTTGATAGAATCAGATCCCCGTGTGATACAATAAATATGGTTTCTTGTTCTTCGCCATAAGGTTTGCAAAGCGAGGGAACTGCCTTGCAATGCTTATATAAGCTCTGGTGTTAATGATTATGTTGGCTGAGTTGGATCAAAACCTCTGCATTCTAATATGTTTTAAGCCAGGTCGCTGCACTGACCTTTTGTCCTCTATTGCTCTGTGTTTTTTACAATAATTTTTTTTATACCATTTCAGTATGTCGAGAAATATTTGTATCGAATTGATGTTAGATTTTNCTGACGAATAATATGCTTCTGTACATGCCTGTATTTTGTTTATTTATGTAAACAGAAATAGAGAACANATTAAAGGTAAACAAATAAGATTACATTAAATGAGAATCTGCAATTCAGTGTTGGTCAATTTTTTTTTTGTTACAAAATATGTCTTAATGAGCACTACTCTTTGGAAAGCAAAAGAATGTCTGCAAAGGTGTATAACCTTTAATCAAATTCCATCAAGTCAAATAAGCAGAAGGTAAATCTTTGGTTTCCAAGTCAAAATCAATCTCAATGTTAAAAGTAGAAGACTCAATGGTACCAAAGGTCTGTGCGGGAGAGGGAAGTGAACTCCGGTTCACATCTGTTAGGGTTCTTGATGATAAACTATCAAATCTTGACAAATTTCGGGGGTCAGGGTCCCTATTTCATTCATTTGGGAAATAAGGACTAATTTAGAAATTAAACTAAAAGCAACAAAAAAAGCAATCCTCACCTTGGAAAACCCATGTTTGACTGCAGGGGAAACAAATTTAAAATTAACAGAATTAGTTTGGTGGTGATGTTTTTTAGCTCACCTCAAGGGGGTATATTTACTAAGCAGGGAATTTGCTGGGGAATTGAAAATTGGGGAAGTTGCCCATAGCAACCAATCAGATTCGAGCTTTCAGTTTCATTTTACACACTGAAGAATGTGAACTCGAATCTGATTGGTTGCCATGGGCAACATCTCCACTTTCCAATCTCACTGCAAACTCGCGGCTTAGTAAATATACCCCAAGAGGAGGTTCAAAATAAAGTTATTTGGTATTTGTGCACAATAAGAAGAGTTACACAGTATTTTCCCAACACACATTTTTTGAAATTCATTTTGAAGCGCAGTTGTAACAGGACTTGTCCAAGTGCAGACTAAATCCTTTTTAACTCTAACTTTGAATCAGATCCTTGGCCTCCAGAACCAAACACAGTATTCCAGGTGTGGCATAACTACTACTACTCTTTCTAGACACCAGTATAGCTAGGGACAGGCCACAATTTTCATTCCCATTCATTTCATATTCACATTAAATAAGCAAAGCCAAGAATATCTAGTTTATACTGTGTCAGTATAGCAATTCATTAGGTGAATGTATTTCTAAAGTACCTAGTAAGCTTCCAGCCCTCTATTGCAATGACTGCAATTTAACACTCATTAACAGCACGTTTTTAATGCTTTTTTTTTTTTATTTTTTTTAATTGTTGGGTTTTTTCTGGGTATTTAAGTGAAACAGTGTGGACTGAGCATGTCTGTTTTCACCTTTTTTAATAAAATAAAACAAAACAAAACACATTTTTTGCATCTTTAGTGCTGGCTGTAGCTGTGTATTTAGCTAGTGGACACATATATCTGTAAATATGCTGTAAATATCCATGCTTATTATGTGTGGACACATATATCTGTAAATATGCTGTAAATATCCATGCTTATTATGTGTGGACACGTATATCTGTAAATATGTTGTAAATCTCCATGCTTATTTTTCTTTTCTCTCTGTGTATATGCTTATTGTCAGAAGTGCTTAGCCACATATTACATTTTGGGTGGTGGAAAAAACGTGTTAATTGTATTATTCATTCCCCTCTTCTAATTTAAATAGTCTCTTATCAATCATCCAAAATGCTTCCTTAAAAAAGCATCAAGATAACAGTGAGAATAAGTTGCGGATCACTTAAAGATAATAAAAGTATGATTTCATTTTAGTTCTACAGGAAATACTGTTTCCCTATTATACTTTCTTAAACATTTGCAAACAATCTGCTACATGTGCCACACAGGCATGTTAGCTTTGATCTTAGGAAAGGTTGCAGTGGATGACATCTTTATATTACAATTATGAAATGGAAAGTTCACAGAAATTATGAAAAAGAATGCACTATGNGTGCTCATGATTGTCATCACTCTTTATAGAATAGATTTATGTAGCCACCTACTGGGAGAACATTAGAACAACAAAGTTTAAACAAGTCTCCTTAATTTCAATGGTCTCAGCTGCATAATGGAGTATTGGCACTGACGGTATCTTGGAAACATATTTGGAATTTTTTACATATTCTGCTGTTTACTAAACTAGTTGACATGAGAAAAGGTTCTTAACACAAGATTACACAGGAATTATTACATTATTACATGTTATATCTCCAAAATAATGTGCATTTCAATACATTTTTAAATCTGTACAATCCTAGCTAGTCAAATATTCCTCGTTTATGAATTAGGCAGTTCCACCCGGGATATCTATGAAAGTGAAGTTTTAGAACTTGTTTGTCACTGTATTTATTTGTCATTTAAAGCACTGTGTTCATGAGTTTGTTTCTGGCAAGCAGTTTATGTTTCCAGTATTTGCATAACCATCTAATAAGTGTTTCAGTTTCCTCTGACTGTGCAAAAACATACTGGCTGGTAAAGTGACCATCCAGTATATACCTATGTATGTGTTCATGTACATTGTCATCAGGGCTGATTATATATTTCCAAACTGTCACTATGTGGAACAGAACAGAAATGAGAAGGTATATACAACACAATGTTCCTCTGCTTAAATATCATATACCCTGTTGGAAACCGTTATAAATCCATGAGACATCAATGTAGAGAGGTATGTCACTTAGGGTGAAACCTATCCAAAAGTAGGTGTAACTTTCCTCCAAAATATAGTGACAAAGGTCATAAGCAAAATGCAGAAAAGCAGTTTCAAAAATGGCACTTTCAAAACATGACATGCATGGTCAGATAGGTGTTGGAACTGTGCCGGAAAGAAAAAAGCATCTGCAACATAGCCCCAGTACTCAGATAAGGCTGCCGCCAGAGTAGAAAACAGTGTAATCAGATAATGATGTTATAACAAAATGATTGTCATATGTGTGTGTGTGTAACATTGTTGATCCTATATGTTAAGGGTGCTATCAGTATGCCCAGTGAGAAAGCAGATATCCTGTCCACAAGCCACAAAGAACACCATCCTGTCTGCTTATGTGCTGTCAATTCTACAAAGGGCTACAGGGCAACTGTCTCGGTGCCCTGGACCATACAGTGCTGCCTTTTTCATTATATTTATATAATATTTGACAAAACCATTTTAAATAAGAGAACAAAGTAATATATTGTAAAAAGATACTAACAGATGGTTTGCAAAGCATACATAATATAGTTTAATAGGAAATGTCACCATTTATGTCCTCCCTAAGCTGGAAAGTATGAAATAAACACACAAAAGTGAAACACTGGAGACCAAAATAAAGTGGCACTGAACACATAATATAAATCATATGCAGCATCTGGTATCATAAAACAATATTCAGTGGAACAAAAGCATTACATCACAAACAAGCAGTAGTTAGAAAAAATCTAATTAATAAAAAAAAATTCCAATATGATCCAAATGTGATAAGAGCTGGTACACAAGCCTTTACTTTTGTTGACCATGTGCCTTTCAATGACAACCACATGTATCATTGAAAGTGAATGCTTTCTATTAGAAAAGCTTTATTACTCTGGGGTTCTCTACCAAGTTAGTCATGTTAACCACACAATTTTAATTTAAGTACCGTTTATGTCTGTCTCTTCTCACCCTGTTGTTCCCATCAATCTGTAAAGGAACAGATGAGTTGTGTCTTGTATTCTCTAAAGAGGGCAATCCTTTTTTGTGCATCTGTCTTCTGAGCATGTGCAGAAAAGAGAAGACATAAGCTGCAATCAGCGATGCAGCAGATCATTGCACTAATTCAATGTAATGGGTATGTTTACAAAACACTTTAATTTGCATCTACCTGACTGCTCGCGATCGCACAGACATGCTAATGATAATGGTGGTGATGCACCAAAATTCAGTACAAGTGTTCCTAAAATATAGATATGGTCATGCGTTGTGACAGTTTTTGTTTCAAATGCTTTTAATTGCAGACTGCAAGACATTGTATTTTGGTCCTCAATAGAGAGAAAAATACACCTGTGGCTCCTGAGGAGCACACATAGGGGTGCTCATGTCTAGACACTGCAATGTGAAGGGCTGTGCCACCAATGGGATGTATGTTGACTAAAAACAAGAAAATNAACCCGTGAGACGAAGATCGTGCCCGACACCAAGTAAAATATTCATATATACATTACATGCCGTACACTATGCAATAAATTGTTCCAATCAATCAGCTTGCGTCAAGAGTGGGCAAAACCATGTTGAATTGCAGGAGAGTTATATGTAATTAGTTTCAATTAGTATAACAGGTGACAGATGCTGGTTCCTAGCACAAGTCTAATAACAGTGTAACAGTAACGCTGGTCAGTATCTGTGTGCAAAATGTAAAAATAAAGCATTCTCCCTGCATGCAAACACTAACATTCATTTTATCCACTCTTGACTAAAGCTAGTTGATTGGAACAATTTATTGCATAGTGTATAGCCAGCTTTACATTTGTACAAAGAAAATTATGCCCTAGTTTAAATTTATATGCTATTGCTGAATATTTTTATATCTACTAGCATAAAGTATCTAATTGGACACAAAAGAAAGCATTATTGAACTGATGTAATCATGTTTTGTTTATCATCAAAAGCATTTTTGAGAGAAAGATCATTATTCTGGAGACGGCAGAGCATAGAAATCTATATCAATAAATGAACACACTTGTTTCATATTAGGGCTGACAATAACTGGCATCGTGCAAGTGCCATGACAAATTCTGAATAGATCAAAGGAATGGATTTGATGCCAATTGTTTGTTTTCATTCACTTTAACTAAACAATCCTTGTTTCTGTGAATTAACTGCAGTTGCCATATGTGTGCACCACGTCAGATAGACTGATTTCACATCTGTCAAGATGAAAACGTTTCCTACTTCAGTATTAAACCATGGCTTTTAGTAAAATATTATTTTCAATGACAAATGTATAAATGAGAAAATGAATATATTGATTGACTATACATTTATTCCATCAAATTACTATTAAAATGCAGTCTAACTGTAATTGCACAGTTGTGTAAAAATGGGATGGGGGATTTTACTCAACTGATACAACCGGAGCTCTGCAATTGCAACACGCATTCCAGAAAAATCTGAGCTAAAAAAGCCAAATGCCGCTCTTTCACTTCTGAGCTCTATGGTATACCCAAATAGCGTTTTACAACCATAGATGGAATCAGGGAAATCAGGGGATTACATTTTAAGTTTTGTCTTCTGGTTAACATCTGTCCAGAATAAAATGGATCGTGTAAAATCTGCTTTAAAAAAAGAAAATAATAATTAAAAAATGTTACCCTAATTTNAACCTTGCTTTAATTCCTTTTAAATACCTGAAAATTTAATAAACTTCCAAAACCAAGTTTTGGGTGCAGTTTTTTATATGGGGGTGTCTAACAAGCAGGTGGCTCAAAACCACATCAAATGTGAACTCGTCCCTAAATTATTGAAACTTTGAAATTCTCTTAAAATTGTGAAAAATTCCAAATAAGTTTATGACCCCACCTGTCCTAAAGAAATAAAAGGAGGTTTAAAAAATTATGGCAACAGAAAGTATACATCGGGTAATTATTAGTTATTAACTATGTGGTATGACTGGATCTGTCTTACAAGCAGAGAATCAAAAATTTTGAAAACAGCAAAATATTTCATGAAATTTGCGCATTTTTCACGAATAAATGCAGACTATATCAACATTAGCTTACAGTAAAATGTGTCACAAAAAAACAATCTCACAATCAGTTGGATAAGTAAAAGCATTAAAAAGATATTACCACATAAAATTACACGTGGGCTGCGCCATTTAGGGGTTAAGTAATGATTTCTTGTATTGGGAGACTGCCATGGGAGAGTATGACAGTGAAATTGTGGTGGGTCTTTTTATGCTTAACTATTCTGTTCTTATTAGTAATCAAGAGAATAAGGTTCCTTCTGCCGAGATGTAGATTATCATTTCATGAACCCAGTGTCTGTCTTAAGAACCCTACATACCGTAATTTTCTCTTTAAATGGAATTATTTGCCGTTTTTAAAAAAATCACAATTTCAACACGAATACAGCCCACAGCTAAATGCCAGCTGTAAATATTTCAAAATAAAAACATTTTAATATATAGAGTATTCTAAAATATTATGGCATAGTACCATTCATCATGTTGTCAGTCTCTTTACCGATAGGTGCTGCGAAGATCTCCTCTTCACAGACACTTCAGTTCCCCCGAAGATCTACTCTTGTGCTACACTGTGGATCCTCCTGAAGCTCTCCTGCAACAGGTAAAACTATAATACAAGAACATAGAGGGTGAAGGTGGCCATTCATGATATACGTGGGTTTTGGGGAAAAATCAGTCTGTGTATGGCCACATAAAAAAACCCCAACAAAACTCATAAAAACGTAAACAAGTGACATCAGTGATCAAACGGATTTTCAAATTTTTAATTTCTTTTCTATTTTTTACAGATTTTTCCTATTTTTCTAATGGCCACCATGAGAACGAAGTCGTTCTCTTGAATGGCCAGCTTTAGGTTTAGGCAGTTTTAAGTTTAGGGATAGAGCTAAAAAGGGGAAGGTTAGAGTAAGGCAGCAGGGAAGGGAAAGATCAGAGCAGGAGAAAGCTAGTATTAGGTACTTGGGAGGGGATATTATTTTTTGGTACATATATAACCCTGTTTCTACCATGCAGGCTATGTGTTACTTTCTGTATTGTTAATTGCACTGTCTTTAATATCTTCATTTATTTGATACCGCTTATATATTGCACATATATTTTTTGTTATTTGACAAATCGCACTTATAGGTTCCTTCTTGTTTACCTGATCTTTTATAGCATTCTTATATTTGGGATTATCACATAGAACAGAGCCTTGCAAGCCTGAAAACCTTATATGGAATTCTTACACTGAATTATTTTTATATTCTCCATATATTATTTTTGTGTGGGTGTGAGGGTTTTCTTCCATTGTATAGACAAAAAGTGAACATTATATATCTGGTGTATAAATATGGTCTACATTGATATCAAAGTAATTATTATCATTAGTGAATTAATAACAAATTTTAATACATTTTATGATATATAGTGAGAGGAAAATATGATATGACTAAATGTAAAGGAAATTCAAGGTCAAGTGCCCAATGGGTTAACTTAAAAATGGGCATATAGCAGGGCAACACATCTTCAAAGTAACTTCATTTAAAATAAATGACAGAAAACCTATATGCTTTTAACAGGCTCTAGTGTTTATAGAAGCAATACAAAACAGGATTGTGTAAATGTATAATACTACATGAAGCCATAATTTAAAACAGCTGTGTCCAAACTAATCCCTGATAGAAATAGAGATTATTTGACTAGTGTGTTTCCTTTTGTCTAAGATGTGGCTTTCTAGGATATATTTCACAATCATTGTATGTATGAACGTCTAAGCTTTATTTTAAAACAGTAGCAATGCATACAAGATGTACTATGAATACTTATTGTTAATGTGAGAAATGGATGCTTACATCTACACCCATTACTACAGAATGTAATTGGCCAAGGGACTAGTGGTAAGAGCATGGAAAAGGTTTTTGAACTCATAGGAACCACCTCCAAGACAAATTTGTTATGCAAGGGAGTATCTAGACCAACACCTTCTCCTCTATCTATGTCTATGAGCCAAGAACTACACCTCCATGGCCCGACAAACAAAAGTACAAGCCTTAGAGAAATTACTTATTACTACATATTTACATTAAATTTGTCTCCACACAGTGTGTCAATACATTTTTCATCTGTATACAAAAGTGACCCTAAAGGTCTTTCTGTTATGGGATTGGAGATTATACAAAATACTCAGATACTCACTTCTCGTTTGCGGCTCCTTAGATGGAAATTAGCCTGGAACTTAGGGGTCCATCATAGTACAATATCTTTTTCCATGATGCAAAATAAAGAAACCCTAATCCATACCCTAATCCAGGCAGTAACCGTGACTGAGATCCTATAGGCCGATAAAGGGAGGGAGGTGTTGGAGGCACTTAAAGTTCACATTGATATGAAACTCGTAGATGATGGGAAAATATTGGAGGAAAACGNCAGGGAGACACCTAATTTCCAGGTCTTGGCTTAAGACAGGGTAGTTGCAGAAAAGGATTCAGATAGTGAGAGACCTGTCAGAGCTAATTAGCGAGATTCCCTGGAGGTGGACAATGAGTGAGTGGTGGAAAAGATAGAGAAACCACGAGTTTGAGATCATGAGGGTCATGGCTGTGCAGCCTGACATTAGCAACAAAGGAGATAGATGCCATCTGCGAAAGAGGTGGAATGGTGGGCTTCATGACTAGACAGCCTTGTGAGTATGCGCAATGTCTGGATGTATCTTCCAGGAGGCGGGAAGAGGAAGACTGAGAATCACATAGTGAAACATCACCCATAATTGATCGTTGTTAATCTGTTAAATTTTCCAGAATGTTATATTTGGAAAATGTAAGAGTTTTATATGTGCACATACAGTATAGCCTGGGTCTAAATTTGTACTGTAAATTTAATAAAGCCATGCTCTTTTTAGTTGCACTTTATGTCAGTAAAATATGTTATCACCCTGGTTGCGCATGAGGGTTGTCACAGTTAAATTATTATTGTCCCTTAATAATGTGCCATTCTTTCTCTTCCCATGCAACATCCCTAAAGATTGCACCTGGACTGCTCCTCTGAGTCCAACTAATAAAAATCATTTAAACAATGTATTTGAATGTAATTCCAGTTATCTGCAAAAACTTAAAGTTTGCCTTCCCAATCCCGCCTGCAGCACTTTAGGTTGATGTCAGTTGGGGGCAGGGTTAGCGTGGGTAAATCTTATTTATAACAACTATATAAATACAAATGTGTGCCTTATACCATCCTAGCCACACCCACTTACCAATAAGCCACGTTTGTTACAATAAGTATACATGAATGTGTAAACTGGATATTTTAGTTACAAACCAAATCTCCTGAAGGCTTCAATGAAAACATAGTGTTTAATAAATTTTTTATATTCACATTTATTTCTTTTCTTCTATCTTTATATATTCTTAATATAAATTTACACATTATAAATCAACTTCATCATTGATACTACTAATAACACTATTAATGCATGTTACATTTAGATCTTCACCAAAATGTTTAGCAATATAATTACTGCTAAGATATTATTTTTAGTTATATTATGTTTTAGTCTAAATTACTCTTAGTACCAAAAATTATTGAGTGATTTAGTAAAATAATAGATAGATTTTATAATTTACCTAATATTAGAGATTATTTATATCACTCTATAACCATTCACCTGTTCACTACATTGTTTTAAAGCTGATACCACATTATGATTCCAGGGCCTAAATTACCTAAACTACGAAATTGGAAAAATGGGGATGTTGCCCATGGCAACCAATCAGATTCAAACAGATTCATCCCCACTTTTACAATCCCACAGTTTAGTAAATTTAAGCCCACATGTGTAAACATACACTAATTTCACAAGTGCTGTCCCTGAATCCACCCAAGTCCCGACTGGATCCTCCAAAGCCCCTCCAAAAAAAATACTGTTGGGTTAAGACACCCCTAGAAATCCTAGGGGTGAGATTTAAGACCAAGTTTAGTCTAGCGGGTTAGGGTCCCTGTTGAATTTTCCACTGGTGTACAATNNACAGAACTTTGACACAAGGAACCTGTCTCTTATGGGTCTTTCACTGGACGGATGACATCACATCCCAATTTAGACGAGACTGTCCAGATCAATGGGCAGGGCTTAGGGAAAAGATTGTGTGGTTTGACTATACAAGATCAATTGTAGGAGTAGAGTTAGACCAAAAAGGATATGGACCTTTTTCAAATGAAATA
>JABWIB010002448.1:40328-51133 GCA_016617825.1 Platyplectrum ornatum | reverse complement strand
TTTTAAGTTTTTGAGTCAGAATAGTGTAATAACTATTTAGCTAAAGACAGAAATACTTCAGGTTAATATCACATCTTGTGTTGCTCCTAAACAAGACATGAAACTGCACTTTTGAGTAACACTAGCAATGTGGCCCCATGTCGTAAAAAACATTCCGCGGCACCCCANTGAGAGCTTCGCGGCACCCTAGGGTGCCGCGGCACAAAGTTTGGGAACCACTGCACTAGTCAATATTACTAATATGTGTTAGTCCTTGTAAGGACTCTGAGCCAATAAAACTCCGTTCCCCAGCGGTTCTGAGTGAACCCAACATCCTGTGACCTCTGCCAGCTACCAAGAGTCCTAATCAGTGTTAGCTGTTCATGGGTACATCAACAAGACAAGGTGGGCAGCGGCCATATAAGTGGAAACCCAGTCATTGGTGGCAGTGAAGGAGCCAGGTGGGGGCAGTTATATTTCTATAACACAGTGAGAGGAGCCAGTAAGTCAGTTGCTGGCTGTAAGGAGAAACCCCTATACCCAAGGTGTAGGAGAGGTAGGAATAGGCTATAGCCCATATTGTTACAGGCTGGTAACAAGGGGTGGTACGTCCTGTTACATAAGGGTATCAGACAGTGGGATCCTGTCGCATACTTTGGCAGATAGAGGGATCATTCTGTCACACCTACCTTAAATTTGCACCTGCCCCAGCTCATGCAGTAATGAGGATTTAGCCTATGGGTTTAGCCAGGCCCTTGCTGTACAATTAAAATGCCTCCCATGCTCACCTTTTGTGTGTATAGGATTCCTGCACTGAATCCAGGGTCATTCTTATGTGTATCCAGCATTGAGTACTTATGCTGGAGTAGGCTACCCCCCCCCTCCCCCCCAGTGGTATAAAGATTTATTGGACCAATTCACAGTTATAATATGAATTACCACTAATTAAATGCACATACTGTAACTGGTTTGAATAATTTATCTAAACCCAAAAAGTGTGCAGTCCCTTCTGTGTGAAAAGTCTGAGCACTCACATGTAGATATTTTCCGTCATTAGGTGTAGACAAACCAAAGGCTTCTACTTCAACAAAGCATCAACAATCAATTCAAAGGACTATGGATAAAGGTGGTAGGTGTAGTGTATGTTTTTGTGTTTTTTACAATGAGAGAACATTTTTCTTATATTAATTAGCATGTATGCACTTGATACCATTATAATATATAATATTGAATTTCTAGTATGGCTAGGTATATATAAATATATACAATCATATATGTTTGGCAGAGCAATGAATGCTGATATCTCCTCTGTGCTAGCAACCCCTCCTGTGCAGTCTGTTGACAAATTTTGTCAGATGTCTGGTAAACCATGTAAATGTGGCGCTCCTCACCTGGCATTGTTTTGGGAGTGCTTAGACCCAAAGGAGGACCCAAGAAGTGAAGAGAGCTTTTGCCTTTTCTTCAGTTGCAGATGATTGTTGAGTTGATTGCATAGGCATGGGTCAACCCTGTCTCTAGCCTGTCTGTCTTAGAGACGATAGTCCTCAAGGGTAGCACAGATAGGTGTCACGCTCTGCTGGCTGCTGGTGCATCTCTCAGACCCATTTTGTCAGCTGTCTGGGTAGCAAAGGCAATGGAAAATTGGTACAACATGTAACTTCAAGGATTGAGGCTCTGTGCACCTATGGAGGATCTCATCCTGGTGAATGAACATCCTATGTATTTATTGAGTTATATTGAGGCTTCCCTGGATGCAGTGGTGACCATGGGTTATATTTACTAAGCGGTGAGATTGGAAAGTGGGGAAGTTGCCCATAGCAACCAGTGTGAGTCAAACTCTCATTTTACACACCGGAGAATGTAAACTCAAATCTGATTGGTTGCTATGGGCAACATCCCCACCTTTCATTATCCCTGCAATCTCACCACTTAGTAAATATACCCCCATGTCTTGAGAACCTTATCGATAGTGGTCAGAAGAATCCTGTGGTTACAATCCTGGGACACAGGATCCCATCCTAAGTTGGTATCCACATCCAAGTTTCACATTAACCAAGAGATTGTCTTCCGAGCTTTTCAGCCTATTTGGGGCATTCTCATGGTAACCAGTCTAAGCTTCTCATCTGAAATGTGCTTAAAACCGTTCTACAGCTTCTGTATTGTTTTTAGGTGTCGCTAAAAACTACATTTTGTCTCTGTATCCCTCTACTTGTAGACTTTGGACATTCTGTGCAGGGTGGGACAGAGAAACCCAGCAGGTTTTCTGATGGTAAGTTCATATAATAACCATTTTATGCCTACAGACATAGGGGGTGATTCAATCCCGCACGAAGACGGGAAAAAGGGCGAAGTGCGTCTTCTTATGTGAGGCTCAATGAGCCGCTGGCTAAAAATGAGGCGCGAAGCCGAATTGATAATGCAGTGTTTTGCTAAATAGTAATGTAGGAGCAGAACTGTCATTCAGTGCACAAATATCAGACTATTATGTATTGAGACTGCATCACTAGGTGGCACCAGTGAACGCCTCTTATGCTGTTATACAATGTTTATTTTCCATGTGTAAAAATATAAGGTTAAATACAATGCCACCTGTACTTCATGTCTTTTCTGATTTATTCAACTTACAGGAGAAGAGGAAAAGAAGACATCCTACCGTCAACAGAGAGGTAATGGCCAACATATTGTAGTTGTAAATCTTAGTATTATTATATCATAGCGTAATGCTATGAGTGGGCAAAACCAGGTTGAATTGCAGGGGAGATAAAATGAATGTTAGTGTTTGCATGCAGGAAGAATACTTTTGCTTTTGTACACTGACTTTGATACCGACCAGTGTTACTGTTACACTGTTATTAGACTAGGCTAGGAATCGTCATCTGTCAACTCTAAAACTATTTGCAATAAATGACATTTACCTCCCCTGCAATTCAGTATGGTTTTTCCCAGTCGTAGCTTTATGCTCGTAAGTTCCTTCGTTTACAGTCTGGATGTGGTCCTTGGAGATTATTTTACATTTCATGTTTATTTCATTTACATTCATAAATCTTATTATGGGGTATTTTTTTCCTATATAAAATATATTTTATGGAAAGTAATAGAAAGTAACTTCATTCAAATAACAGGCCTTAGATACCCATAGACAGCAGTTATTAAGAAAAAAAATCACTGGTATAAAGGTGTATTGGAACCAATTTGCAATTCACACAATGTAAACTACAGCTAATTAAATGCATGTACTGTAGTTCATATTATTAAATTATCTAGTTCCACAAACTGTGCTTATCATAGGGGTAAAACTACATCGTTGTGTAGTCATACCCTGTCTTCTATTGTGAAAAGTCTGACCTCTCACGTTTACATTTTCCATTCTTAGATCGAGGCGATCAAAAGGCTTATTTCTTAACAGAACGCCATCAAAAATCTACTGAAAGGACTTTGGATAAAGATGGTAGGTTGTATATAGATATATACTGTGACAGGGTCACTGGATATGTGTGTAAAGGGAGGCATATTCCTGCATGTTCTAAGCCCCAGGGAGAATGCTTCTGTTTTTTATGTTGGGAAACACTTCTCAATAATGCTTGAGCTTTTGGTAAAAGCTGGTAAGGGTCCCTGGGGTGGATGGTTGGAAGTGAGGGATGGTCTTCCATCCATTAGGCCCAGTCCGGGTTTTTTTGGCTGTCTGGCTGCAGCTCTCATTGCTCTTGCTGTCCATGGAAGGACTGCACAGGCGGTGTGTGTAAGAGTCCCTGTATCACCTCTGGTATTGTTTATTAGTGTTAGTCAGGAGATGAATCCAGGTTCAGACCTGGGTTTGCTCTCTGCATTTTTCCCAGGTCAAAAAAATAAAGACACCTTTTCCACTGCAAGGTGAACCTGGGTTGACACCATTCCCACTGAATGGAGTAGAGTATTGTTACCTACTATGTTTTACAGGGAAACTGCAGCAACCCGGGTAAAAACCCTGCATTAGTCCCAGGTAAAAACCTGAGTCACTTTACCCGGGTTTAATTTCTTGGGACCCTTTTCCACCAACATAAACCAGGGTTTTTTGTCAGTGGAAAAGGGGTATTGTATCATCCTCAGTTGGTTGTAATCATAGCACCTGTGATTCTCTGAGAAGTCCTAGAAAACATGGACCACTGCTAGATCACATTCAGATCTGGGGAGTTCGAAGACCAAGTCTACACCTTGAACTGCGCTAGTTCATTATGCGACTGTATATCTAGAAGGCCTTGAGATACATAGATATATTCATTGGTATTTTACATTCAGAGCAATGACTGCTGATCATCTTCTCTGTGTTAGAAACCCCTCTTGAGGAGCCTGCCCAGTTTGGGTCTAACAACTCTGCTGGCAGATTTTGTCAGATGTCTTGTAAACCATGTAGACGTTTATGTTGTTCTTGGGTTTTCCTACATGTATCTGTATCCCTCCTCTTGCAGGCTTTGGAAATTATGTGCAGCGTGGGACAAATAGGCTCAGTAGTTTGTCTGATGGTAAGTTTATATAATATTATATAATAACCATTTTATGTTGTGCAGGTGCATATACAGTCATACAGTGCACAAATATCATTATGGATTGAGAACTTCATGCATCTCTAGGTGGCGCCTCTCGTGTTGTGAAACAATGTTTAGTTTCCTTGTGTATAAGAATAAGGCTTAAACACAATATTACCTGTACTTTTTGCCTTTTCTGATTTATTCGTCTCACAGAAGAAGAGGTAAAGAAGACATCCTACCGTCAACAGAAAGGTAATGGCCAGCAGACTGCCTTTTACTGCCATTTATTGGAAATTTTCAAAACCTGCGGTGAACTGACATAAGATGTGTTTTGATGGAAAAATGAAAATGTAAAAAGTACATTTTAAAATGGAGCTAACTGTGCTATTCTCTTTTACTTCAGATGTCACTGGCAAACAGGGACCTATCACCAGGTAACTTTACACAACTTTTACTGCAGCTCAGGCTGCTTGTGCAGTGGAAACATTTGAGGCCCATGTGCAGAGTTGAAACTGTGGACTGGACTGTTCGCGTTTTGGGTGGGGTGTGAAGCTTTTGTTAGATATCTATCGGCATCATTTATATCTCAGCCTCCGTTCACACCCACAGGGGGTGGTCTGCAGCGGGGGCTGCTGCTCAAACCACAGCAGGGCCTAAATATACTAAACTGCAGGATTGGAAAAGTGGGGATGTTACCCGTAGCAACCAATTCAGATTACATTTAGGGCCAGATATCACATCACAAAAGTCACAGATTCTGCTGCACTGGTAACTTGTGCATGTTATGATGGACCAGTATAGTCACTTGTCATTAGGTATTATGTATTGTTTAAATGCTTAATAAAATTAAATAACCAATCATGTTTTTAAAGCCCTCTCTGTAAAATGTGTTGGGAGCCTTGGTTGTAGCTAAATTGGAAATCAGCAACTAGCTCCTGGAGAACCCACCTTCCACCTGGAGCATGGAATAGCTGCACTTTTGCAGCAGACTGGTCATTCTCTGGAAATACAACTTTATTAAGTATAGCTGGGCATGATCAGCCAGAGGATGTCAATTAAGGATGAATTGCATAGATGGTATTTGCCTATAAATTTATATAATACATAAAATATATGTTGTAATATTGTGTAGTGTAGACCGATGGTTAATATGTTTTGCCCGCTTCTCTCATTGCAATTATACTTCTTGAATAAACTTTTTTTGTCTTCGTTTTCAGGAAAGAGCCATCCCTGACCCCTGGCAAGTATCTCTTCACTCTTACTTTAATTGTTTTGTTAATGCCCGTCCCAATGACATTTCTCCACAATACAAAGGGCTGACAGTATGTTAACAAACAGTATTGTCAATCAACATGGCCAATAGAGACTGTGACATACTAGATAGATAGTGCGGCCGCCAAATATAATAAATAGAAGCCATCCATTTTCCCCAGATCTTCTGACATTTAATGGGACATCCTGTGCTGTGAAGCATTCATGCCCCCTATAAATCATATATGTTTTTAAATGCTTATAGTACAGATGGTAAGTGATTTTTTTTTTCCTGTAGATAAAAAAGAAGTTGGCTCCACGTCGCCTTTCTTGATAGGTATGTACATATTGCAGTGTTCCCTTAAGTAACTCCATAGTGAGGTATATGGAGGATTCAGTGAAACATAATAATAAAAATAATCTCCGTTGTTGCTGCATGACTGACCTCTTATCAAGGTGAGCTGCTAATTGCATAATGTCATAATATCAGTACACATGACAGATGTAACATACAAAACTAGCAAGCATCTAAAACAGGAGATGACAACAGAAGCCCAAAGTCCCCATCCCAATCGGGAAATGCTGAAATTAGATGAAGGATCGGCTTATAATAATAGGCAGAGCTCAGCCAGTCATCCCATATCTTATGAAATATTGGTACACAGCACCTACTAGTACAGCAGGAGCACACCAAGACCAAGCAATACACTCCCTGGCCCACATACATAACACTGTAACATAAATTTGTTTAGATTGGTTAAAGTGGGCATCCACCTCTACACCAAACAGGCATCATATGGGATCCCTATGCGAGATATATATATATATATATATATATATATATATATATATATATATATATATATATATACAATGCAATTGTCATGTCCAAGTTGTAATCATTTATCATTTCCATTTCATGTAAACATAACATAACTACTTCATCCACTCTCCTCTTCATTTGTTAGTTGGTTTTCCCAAAGTAATATTATTGTATTAAAAAGATATTGCAGATTGTATATGGTGACTGATCAATTGAATTAGAAATAATTCTAATAATAGACCAAAAACGTGCAGAAAATAACAAGTTCACTCTTCTTCTATGACTCTTCTTGTATGATAGTTTTATTACCTGGTCATCAAGGTATGCATCAATAATGAGGCATTATAACTGAAATGCACTGAAACATTACTTTTTTTTGTATATATCATATATTTATATTTTTTGCAGTTTGTTTTTTGCTTTTATGCTTAAATTGGTTATTCAAAACACCCGTGATTGTAGCAAATTTATTTAAGTTTATATGACATTTTAGCATCTCTGGTGAAAATGCATGTTGTTATATTATTATTTCTCCTCCTCTTCTAGGTGTATGTCTGCTCTGTGGCATAATTCCATTAGTTGCCGTTTGGGCTACGAAGGCTTTCATTCCAACTGAGTCAGGCATAAGCGAAGCAGAACAATTCCAGGTCCTGCGAGATTTTCGGAATGGGTTTAGAAAGCTACCCATCATGTACACCAACCAGTCCCAGGAGCTATGGAAAAGAAGTGAACGCATGCTAGACCTTCATCTCCAAAGCCGGAAGGAACACAAGGCTCCCGTGATCATTTTATTGACCGCTGGCCAGGACGGAGAACATATGCTACGCTGTATAGGGAACAAGCTAGCAATGGCCTATGCCTCATCCCTTAACAGCAGCTACACCGAAATCTCCGGACCAGACAGGAAATCGGAAGACAGCAAGGTCATGAAATTTGAAATCGACAGTAAGCTAAGTGAAGGCTTCAATTCCACGGCAAGAGCTGCGGTCCTTCATCGTTTAGAGTTGTTACCCCCTGGCTCTTTACTCATCCTTTACAAATATTGTGACCACGAGAATGCTCAGTTTAAAAACGTGGCACTAGTTTTGACAGTGCTCTTAGAAGACCCAACCCTGGCGCACGATATTCCACCGAACGACCTGGAGGAGAAAGTAAGAGAATTCTTCACCAAAACATTTATTGACTCGGACACCTCGACGTCTCACGATAAGATGGATGTGGACAAGCTGAGCGGCGTGTGGAGCCGTATCTCCCATGCAGTGCTCCCGGTGTTTCCGGAAAAACATGTAGGTGAGCAGTGTGAGGAGATCGAAAGCAAAGTCTGAACTGATGATGTGTGTCTATGGCATTACACATGGTGTTGCTACGGATTACAGCAGCATTCACATTGATCTTAAATTATATTAAAGAAGAATCTGTTTCCTTTATGTCTGCCTTCGTCTAGCTACATTTAAGATTAACCACCAGCACTGAGCGGCTCCTCCTAAAGAAAAAGCAATCTGTAAGTCAAGTGTGCTGTGTAGGGCAAAGATGAGGAGAATATCAGTTATATAGAGTTTGGAGTAATGGCAGAGAGGCAGATTTGTGCCTCTGTTAAGCCATGTTGGGTTAACGTTTCCCAGCTCAGTTTACAAGTGAAAGCTCAGTATTGGTGTAATATAAAAAAAGAATGTTTGTCCATGCACGCAAATGAAGTGAAACAAAAGTATTCCATTATACGCCTCAGCTGCAACATGGAATGACGGGATGCAGATTGGCTGCTTTCTATGTTGTGGCTCCTAACTGGGAGGACCCCCCCCCCTATATATGTATATATCGATTGTCGACCTGCATCGTCATGTTGACTCGCCTGAAAAATCCATAGTCTAAGGTGGGTTTATATGTTAAATAATATCTTCTATTTATTTAAAATGATAAAACAAAATAAATAAAAGAAACGAAGTCCTGGAGCTGAACTGAAAGAGAAATACTTTTCCCTAAAGCCGCCCATCCTAGCAGACGGTCAGCATGGATTTTCTAAATGGTCGATCGTTTAGGGTACGCTTACTTGACCTGTTGTCGTTATTAAAAATATTGGACACCAGCTCCTTACTTTTTGCAAACAGCCAATCAGCTCCTTTCACTAAGCAAAGGCCTCTCTCTTCTGCCAGGATTATCACTATCAGCAGGAGACGTCATTGGAACTTTTTTCTCTAGTAGGGGTAGGAAAAGTGCGGCTTTGCAGGTGTTGTCAGACTACACGTCCCAGCAAGATTTAACTGCATAGACATAGTTGATCCCTGACACAGCATGCTGGGACTTGTAGTTTGACAACACCCGGAGAGCCGCACTTTTCCTATCCCTGATCTAGAGGGAACTCACTCCATATCTCGGCCATCTCGTGCCGGCAGCGATGGTGAATATCTAGCTCTGGAACTTACAAAATAGTCTTCTGACCCATTTATTACTTGCAATGGACTGTTGTTTTATAATGGTAACTTGTATTCAGTGATGTACATAAGATTTCATTTGTGATATCAAATTAGTCATTTTATGTTTAGATTCTCACAAGAGTTTTTACTTTTTACTGGATTTTACATGTATAGCTGGCAATAGTCTGACAGCATAGTGTCAAAATGTGAAACATTGGGATTCATACCAGACGCTTGGCATTATATGGTAAACATGTTCCCACTGACACTTTAAGCTGGTATCTTTAACTGAGGAAGTTTCTATATATATATATATATATATATATATATATATATATATATATATACTAAACTGTGGGATTAGAAATGTGGGGATGTTGCCCATAGCAACCAATCAGATTAAAGCTCTTTATTTAGTTTTACATACTAGAGCATGAACTTGAATCAGACTTGGTTGCTATTGGCAACATCCCCACTTTTTCAATCTCGCATTTTAGTAAATTAGTCCCCTGTCTGTAGGTAAGGTAAGTGGGTTAAAAACCCTTGGTTACAACGAATATATCATGTTGCTCATTTTAAATCATTTTAATTTATGCCTCTTAAGGAAATTATGTTCTGTTTTCATTTCTATAGTTTATTTTTCTTGTCGGCATTAAATAAAAAAAAAAATCAGGATTATGCATTTTGTAGTTTGTTATTAGCAATATAAGAAAAGTTTTAAGTGGTATTCAGTGACATCAGTAATCATTACGCTACAGGTAATGTGGTAACCAGCATGTTCAACTTCCAACCAATGAGTCAGCAGAAAGGTCCCCCCAGGTTCTTGGACTATACATGGTTACATTTCACAGAACTGTCCACCAATTACTATACTGTCACATCTTTCATTAAACATATCTACCTTTCATGTGGGTTTAATGGGGCAGTTAAACAGACTCGTGGCTTAGTGGTTAGCATAGATGCTTCACAAGGTTGTAAGTTCAATTCCTGGACAGGACCTTATCTGTGTGTAGATTGTATGTTCACCCCGTGTCTGCCCAGGCTTCCTACAGGTGCTCTGTTTCCAAAAACTAAAGACTAAATTGTCCCTAGTCTATGTGTAATTGTATCATGTATGTATAAAATCCCCTATCTCTTATAGAATGTAAGCTTGCGGGCAGGGCCCCTCTTCCCCATCCATTCTGTCTGTATTCTTCATTGTGTCCACAGCACCATACAATGTGCTGCTTAATAAATAAGCAATAATAAGAATATTTCATGTGAGAAGAAAATGTGCCCAACCAAGTACTCTCTGGTGGAAATACACTTTGGTTTTGTTAATGGGATCAGCCCAATAGCATTGTATTGTTTGTGAAGTTCGAACAGTCCAATTATTGAGCCTTATTCTGCATGATAAATGGACAAGTTACTGGCCTGATCATATACACTGGCTCCCAACATAACACTCCAATAGCCAGGGACATTATATATTGATTACTTGTTGTCTAATAATTAAGACACCCTCCCCCCAAAAGACTGTCCAAGCAGACTGAACAAAACAATACAATTATATACTCTGCTAAAATTACCACTAGAAGTCTCATGAAATTCCCCTCTTGCCTGACATCCTCTGGGTTTTTATCAAGTCAATATGAACGGCCCCTTGTAAAGATCCTGGGGTATATTTATTAAGCAGTGAGATTGGAAAGTGGGGATGTTGCCCATAGCAACCAATCAGATATAAGCTCTCAGGGGTATATTTACTAAGCAGGGAGATTGCAGTGAAATTCGAATTTGGGGAAGTTGCCCATGGCAACCAATCAGATTTGAGTTCACATTCTCCAGAGTGTAAAATGA
>JABWIB010002448.1:11123-22797 GCA_016617825.1 Platyplectrum ornatum | reverse complement strand
GGTAGGATGTATTTTGTTGTGTATTACTAACCTATTTTTTAAAGGCTATTGGAGTCAAAAGACACCTCAGGAACAGGAAGGGGAGGATTTATGCAGAGGGGTGTCTTTTCTTCTTTCCTGTTGGACCAATCGGGAGGAACTTAATTCCCCAGTGTTGTGCTGCCATGGCGGAGCAAGGAAAACATATTAACAGGTACATAATATGTAATTTGTTGTAATGGCAAAAATATATTTATTTTGTATTTTTGTCCTTCAGAGATCAGGAAAACATGGAAAACGATCACTAGTACCAAAGCTGCTGTGAGTATACATTAATGATCTTATATGGTTAGTAAGTTAAGTTCATTTCCATTATTGCACCTAGGCCGTGAAATTTCTTTTTTTTTTTGCATTTCTACAGCACAGAGTAAACCTGACATTAGCATCTTAGACACGGTTATAGTACATACCCATTGTCACTTCTTTAAGCAAACAATAAATAAATGGGATCTCACTCTAAACAAAAAAAAAATATATATATATTTACCGTACATTGTTTCTCTCACCACTTATTCTGGCGGATGTTTCCATGCAAGCAAACCATTCGTCTTTTGAGTTTCTATTCTTGATTTTTTTTTTTTTTCCACATACAGCTTCGGCACATTGAAACTAAGCTGGATGTGGGCTCCAGAAGCACTGCAGTGTCTGACACCGTCATGGATACCAGGAAACCTGCATCCAGTGCTACACGGAAAATAAGTAGGAAGGGTATGTATGGATGATGTTTAATGATTTTAGGGTCTGTATTTATATAAAGACAACATCGTTTAGAAACGGAAATTGTGAACATTTTATGAGAAACATTGTATTGCTCTTAATTATCCTATTGTAACGCAGCTTCTCCCAATGTCATAAACAAGCCTTCACCAGGAATATTGGCAAGCATCCACAATCTTTTGGCAGTGACGATAATAAAATTTTGCACAAGCGACTTCATCTACTAAAACAAACTTGCTGAAGTTGTGTTGGTCACTAACAATGCTTTTAGACACCACAGACAAAGTCCTTTAAAATGTATATTGGTGGGTTCCAGACTGTAAACCATCTGCATTCACTCCAGAAACACAGTTCTTGTGGAAGTTGACATCACCCTTAAATAATGATATGGTGAATATTGAGAGTTGCATGTGCTTGCTGCAAAAATAGTTTGCAATGCATTATATTTTTTCTATATGTCATACATATAAGGTAGTAAATCTTAATAGAACCAGTTCATAAAATTGCTTGGTATAAATATTTAAAATTCCCTCCCCCTCCCTTTACACTTTAACATGGCATTACCACTCTGCAAATGTGTTCCTAGTTTGTATGAGACCCAGTGATGGTGATATATCAGGTATCCTAAATGTATTATTTGTTTTTTTTTTTACAATTGTATTCATACCTCTTATACAGTATATGCTTTTATATGGATATTTCATGCTTAATTGTTGCTTTTTTTTCTTTTATGTGTATAGATGGACGATATCTTGAGGATTCTCATGCTCATCGCAGAAAATCTGCCCGCTCCAGCAAATCTACCACAGAAAAGCCTTCTCGCAGCCCCTTACGTGCCACTACCCTGGAGAGCAATGTAAAAGCTTCTTACCATGTGGGTTTCCGGGAACCTCTGGCCTCATACTGGTAGGTGCAGCAGACTGGGGTTATGCATGTTATTGTTTTATATGAATTGAATGAATTAAGTACTATACCTGGTTTATCATTTTAGTGATCCCTTAAGTGCCCTGTCTTCAAACGAGCGGGGCAGCGTGCACCCAGTGCCTGGGAAAGAGGAAAAGGACTTTGAGAGCACACGTTCCTCAGCTGTGGACGAGACTACTGTGCGCTACCTAAATGACCGTTTAGCAATCGATGCATTGGAATGGAAATTAGCACTGTCTAGCAGAGACATGCATGCTGATTTTAGAGAGATGAGAGCCTCGGAAACTTCCCGGCAACCTGCCTCAATTAGCCCCTCGAGTAACAGGTTAGATACGTTAAAAAGGCGACAGCCGGACGCAAAGCTAGAGAAACTGAAAGAGCGCATCCGCAGACAGTGGGAGCTGTCTGGAGACCGGGACAGCCGAGAGAAACTCTCAAAACCTTCAGATGTTACAGACCCTACAACTAGCACAAAGACACGAAAAGTGGCAGCCGCGCCACCAGCTCCGTCCTACCGGGGTAAGACCTGGCAAAAATATGCTGTGATCACTCAACAGACAAAAGCCATTTGCCATATACTTTGGGAAAAGTAGTGCCCTCCCCTCCAACTTGGTGTAAAGGTTTAGCCTAGTCCTTAATGTACAATTTATATGCTTCCCTCCGCACACTGTGCTGTACTCCATGGTGGGTTGTGACACCCCACATCCATAATGGATTCCGGCTTGGAATCCAACTACAATCATAGTACGGCACACGTGCGTAGTACAATAGCACATTTACTTACACAGTCCATGTATGTAGCATATCGTACAGGAGTCTGGATCAGGTCCATTTGTTTTTATTACTGTTTCTTGTAGAATATAAACTTGGGTTTTACCATTTAAGCACACACCTAGCATCCTTTTATAGGATGAATATAGCAATTCCATCTGTGTCATAGCGTGTTTCGCACATAACATAAGATTTTTATGATGGTGACCGTTGACCTACCGCCTCTAAAATGGTGACATGGCTAACTAATCATTCTTAATCTCTATCTAGTCTGTCTTCAGTGTATGATATTTTACTATTTTTACAATTGTTTTAAATAATGGTTTTTTTCCATGTAGGCTTCAACCCTCCCGAAACAAAGATCCGAACTCCAGATGGCAAGGTTTTCCAAGACTCTGACTTCCAGAGCCTCAGTGCACATCTTCAAGCAACAGTGTTACCTTCTTTCCATGGTATGAACTGAATTGATAGAATTGGTGTAGCAAAACATTAGGGCCCACAATTCGCATTGTTAGTTAGCCAAATTGTATATTGAATTTTACAGGCCATGCGAGTGTGTTGCAGTGAACCATTAAAAGCATCAACAAATATTGTACCTTAATGTGTCGTTTTTTTTGTACAGAGGAAACCAGTAAAAATGACCAATCTCAAGTAAAGAGAACATCCAGGCCAGTGAGGAAAGTCCAGAGACTAGGGGGAGCTGGGAACTCTGCAAGTCCTGATGGCAAGATAGGTGAGTGAATAATGGTTATCTTTTATACTTTTTCATTTTTTATATATTATTTTGTGAAGCTTTATACACATTTTTGTCGTATCAGTGTATCACTTCATCCATTTCATATTGCAGGGCACATAATCAGTACCTCTTCCTGGAGAGATGGGCAGAAATTGGTCAAACAGCTGTTGGGTCCTGCACCGAAAACTGAGTCAGAATCTAAATCCCAATCTATTGTCCATCCATCAAGCAAAGGGACATCTGCTAATAATGGACATAAAAACAAGAGGTCCCAGTCCAAAGAGAGAATCTCTGACAGAAGGGCTACATCCAGTGAACAACAAAGAGATCCGTGCTCGAAACCAAGTTCTCGACATGCTGGCAAGCAAGAACCAGCCAAAGAAACGGCAAGAGACAACCAGGACAGGAGCATTAAATCTGGTCAGTTAATAATTGTTTTGCACTGCTTGAATAATTTTCTGCCTCATACTTCCGCCAAAGCTTGCTCTTTTAGCAAGACTGAAATGAACATCCCCAGGTATATATGTATGTATATATATATATATATATATATATATATATATATATATATATATATATATATATATATATATATGTGTGGAGGTTGGGTTACTATCTCTGTCAATAGTGGTGATTTAAAAATGTAGTTGCATCAAATGCTTTTGTCAGTGCTTATTTGTGTTCTTAATCCACCTCCTGCAGCAAACTCAAGTCGTTCGGAGTCACATAACCTAAAGTCTAGTAAAGGCACAAATATTATAAACTGCAAAGACACAAAGCTGCAGTGTGCGGATGATGAGAAGCATAAGAACGGATCTGCAGAGCTGAAGAAAGATTTCCTTCCTCTAGAGATTCGAGGCATTCTGGATGACTTGCAGTTAGAAAGTGGGGTTGATGGGTCACAGCGTGCCCCAAACTGTCCCAGTTCTGCCAAGAGAAAGTCAGAGAAGGGACAAGTTCCAGAGGATCCACATATGTCTTCCAAAAGGAGACACTATGACACAGAGCAAGTAAGACTTTATATAACGCGCCAACAGGAAGAAAGGAAAAAGCGTCAGAATGAGCAAAGAGAGGCCCAGCGGCAAGCTGAGGAACAGAAGAACAAGCGTCTACAGGAGCTTTATCAGAAGCAAAGAGAGGCTTTCAGCAAAGCCAAAAACGGAGCAGCGTTACCTAGAGCTAAGGAAGTTCAGGAATCCACCCCAAAGAAGTCATCAGAGCCGAACTTGCATCAATTGCAGGACACTTACACCAAAGTGCTACTTGGTCAGGCCTGGGCTGACACCACAACACAAGAAAAACAGGTGTGTTTCATATGATGACATTTTTTGCGATCTTTATTTTGGATTTTGTCCTGCTAGAAAATCAACCAGGCTATAATAGAATGAATGTCTAAACCATGGAGAACCACATTGGCTGATTTGTTATTTTACTTCTCTCTTACATGTATTTTCATGGGAGTTGCCCCAAACTTTACATGCAACATATAACAAATATTTGTATCTACACAAATCGTATTGATTTACTGGCGATTATAGCCAAGCTAGCCATGAAATGGTTGCCGGCAGCGCTCCTCTGAGGATCCTGTTGCAGTCAGGGGCTTAGTACTGCTTTTCCCGAATCCTGTTTCTAGTGCAAGAATAAAGTCAGACTGTTCATAGGCTACAAATATGTTATTTGCATTATGTAAGTTGTTTCATTTTAGGAGGGATTTTTTTTTTNTTCATGAATTTTTTTTTAATACATAATCTATAATTGTATTGTAGCCTTTGTATCAACCTTCCGGAGAGTCCGACAAAGAGAACAAAGGCCAGGAAAGACCACCGAGTGCCTCTTCCAGCAGTGACCTTTCTCTCTCTGAGCCAATACCGCCTCTTCTCAGGTGCGATGTTGCATTATGTGTTGCAGATATTAGTGGTGTAATGGTCAAATCATCTTTATTCCCATGACTGGAATGCACATCAATAACTTGTGTATTATTGAACTTATGAGCGAGTGGAAAAAACCAGGTTGAATTGCAGAGGAAGTAAATATTTCCTAGCCCAAGTCTGATGACGGTGTAACAGCAACACTGGTCAGTATCTGTGTGCAAAATGCAAAAAACCTGCAGTTCAACATGGTTTTGCCCACTCGCAACTTTACAGTTGTAAGTTTAATAGTACGTAAGTCTGGATCCAGTCCTTTTGAGATGATAGAAGTTGGAGCAATGGTATTGCTTTGTCTATTTGGAGTTTATTTATTAGGACTCATTTTTTGTTTGTGTGCTTCCAGGAGTGACCTTGAGGCATACTATCCCCAGCAGGACAGGCTAACCTCCAAGGGACCATTACCTCTCTCCCAATTCCTTGCTCTTCCTAAAGATTTGGACAGTCTGCTCAAAAATTCAGTAAATGCTTTTCCAATGACTCAAAAGATGAGCTTCCAAGGGAAGCCATCCGCTGACTTCAAGAGCAATTTGGATCGTATTGAGTCTCTAAAGGCCACAGCAGTGTCTCTGTCCACCAGAATCGAAAATGAGGCTAAAAAGCTAGCTGGAGGTTCCCTAAACTTCCCCTTAGCCTGGTCCTCTGATCCTGACCCCAAGCCACCGGTAAAAACAGCGTGGAAAAAGCCGGACAGTCCTCCAGAACGAGAAATCAGAGAGGACGTTTTCTCCAATAGAATCCAGAAAATGCTTAGCACATGCGCCACTCATTTCTCTAAGGATGACCTTCCAGGTTCTAACCATCTCTACAGGAAACTTCCAGAGGAGTCTCTTCCACATAATAGCACTTTATTTGGAAGAAGTGAAGTTGGAGAAGAGGAAAGATCATCCGTACAAAGATTTGAAAAAAGCATGAGACCTTCTGAATCCCCAAATAAAGAGGCTCGCTCACCTAACTCCAGCACCAGCTCCATCAGTGAGGGGCCTATTCTCAGCGATGGCAGCATTTCTGAGGGGGAAGGTCGCTCCAGGCACGAGACAGCGTTTCGTCCAGCAGACACACTGAAAAGTAAAGAGCTTTGTATTAAGGACAACAAATCTTTTGCTCCACTGTCTGAATTCAAAAGGGAGGCTGAGAAGTATCCTCCATTGCTTGCCTCCAATTTAAGACCTGATGTTAAAGGTCCCTGGGAAGAGCTGTCCAAAGGGAGCCCACACAGTGTTATAAACATCTTTACCAGGTCTTACCAGCTGTATGGAAACGGTGAGGGTGATGATTCTCTTTTCCAAGAGTTTTCTATTTTCATTGGCCAACACGAAACTCATTGAATCTTTTTGTCTTGTAGAATTGAATGGACGTAGTGAAGAGAGTGCACCAGGTTTCCGGCCTTTATATTCAGCAGCCAGTTCCCAGAATAACATCTCATATGCTGATGACTTTATTTCAACATCATCTGATTCCCAGAGAGCTGGACCTCAGAGGTTTGATTTTATTTAAAATTACGCTTTCTGCTTTCGACCCCTCACCCCTTGGAAAAATATTTGATTGAATTGATAAAAATACTTTGCGAAAAACTAGTTGTGTCCCAGAACTTAATTCTCACTTTCCCTTCATGTGGGTTCATTTGTTCTTCATTGAAGTATGGATAGCCATGTTTCCAGCTCCAAGGAAGAGCTACCTCTCGCTAAATCCAGAAGTGACTCTCATTCATCGCACGCTCCCTCTGCTGCCTCGTCACCATTATCTGCTTCATCTCAGAGTGGAAGTTTAAAACGTAAGTTACAAGTGTAATCCTTTGTGTCTTGATGGAAGAAAGAAATCCGTATGTTATCCAGGGTGTTTCTTTCTACCTTCTGAAAGGAGTCCTTATGTATTTAGAACAACCATTAATATATCTGTTTCTTTTGTTGCCTTTTAGAAAAGACCAGGCAGAATGACGGCTCTCCATTCTCTGGGAATTTTGAGCAGAATTTGATGAGCTCTGAACATAAAGGAAAAGGCGCAAAACAAAGTGCAGCAGTGCTGACGTCTGGTAAAGAGCAATTGTCTGGCTCTGAATCTGACAGTACACTGGGGGACATTTCCTCTCGCTCCACCACAAGGTACCAAACTCGTGTCATTATAATGATCATGTGATGAAGGCAACAGTGAGCAATGTATAAATTGCATTCTTTATTTCGTTCAGCTTCTTATCTGACTCTGGGAAGGATATAAAGAACAACAGCATTAAGGATCCAGGACCACAAGTATCAAACCCACCAGCACCTACTCCAGCTGTTACAGGATCTCAAGCACCAGGAGTGATATCTGGTCCTGGACAAAGTATGTTGTAAAAGTCAGTGACTCTACTACTGGTGTAATGATTGCAGTTCCAGCATGTTTAATGGCTATGTGTACTGCAGGTATTATGCGGTTTTCACCCGCTGGCCTCCAGCAGCGACTTTCTGCAGAACTGAACTATCTGGGGGCCATGGAGGAATCTGTCCGGCAAATATGTGATGTTGAACGTGTTCGTGGAATTTCCTTGGCTCAACAAGAAACTGTATCATTAGCGCAAATCCTGAAGGTACATGATGTTGATGCTACACAAAGTCATTTGTCCTTAATAGATATGTTTCCTGTGTTCATGATACTTTCATATAAAAATGAGTGACATTGGACTGTATCCAGATTGAAATAAGTTCTGAGAGCAGAACAATTCCCCTGCAGACTAAGTTACGACAATCCGATCAATAATAATAAAGGCCCTTACTTAATTTTTTTTTAATACACTTCCCACCTCTCTGCATGTTATCCAGGATTGTTCATAGTGCATCCTGATTCATTACTCATTCCATGTGTATAAATAAGCTGTCGTTCTACATTCTGCATCCAGTCCATAGTTCTGATCTAGTTTCTGGTCTTTTGCTTCTAAAACACCTAATTATACTAGGCCCATAGAACAGTATGTTTACCATTCTGAAATATTTCATGTCAGTTTGTATAATAGACTTGTGATGTTCCTTATAGTCTCAGCAACAACGTCACGAACAAAATATGGCTGCACTGAGGCAGCAGGCAGAACAAGAGGCTCAAGCCAGTAAGAGGCAGCTGGAGGAGGCGCGCCAGATAGCAGCACAGGTAATATGGAAGATAATGCAATAGTAATAAAAAATAATAATACACATACCGAATAATCATGAAATACAAAGTGACTGTTTTCAGCAGTGGTTGTTATGAAGACAAACTGAACTTTAAAGTTCTGGCAGAGTAATTCTGATGATAATCAAAGGTGATCATCTCTTACAGACACAGGCAGAAATGCTTCAGCGCTTCCAGAAGACCATAGAGGCATCTACCTCACAAACCGTGAATCGTGTACAAGAGGTGAGCAAGAATTACAAGCCCTGTTTCACGTTGTGTGACTGATTTTACAGGGGTATCCAAGTTTGCTTTTTTCTTCTCCAAATGAATTTTTGTGATAAAAAAGCTGCTGTTTAAACGCTGTATAAACACTTATAAATGTATGTATAGTAAAGGATAATAACTAAAATAAATGCCCAATTATGTTACATCTTAAATATGTTAATGAAATATTATAAAAATGATAGTTATTACAATATACAGACTTTAAACAGAACAATGGGCTTCTACTGTTAATGAGATCCTAATTTTAAAGGATCAACAATGTCTTTATGTATGGAGAAAACTGACACCCAGGGGTATAAGCGGTGAGATTTGAAAGTGGGGATGTTGCCCATAGCAACCAATCAGATTCAAGCTCTCAGTTTCATTTTACACTCTGGAGAATGTGAACTAGAATCTGATCTCACCGCTTAGTAAATATACCCCCCCCAATCTTCAGAGCAACAATTCCCATTAATATTTCTGCATAATGCCACCTTGTGGTCTAGTATGTAATTGCAGATTACCAAAAATCAGAGGTCTATGGGTAATATATTTGCACAGTTTTGACAGTCTGCTTGTTTTTCAAGCATCCATTTGTAACGAACTCAAGGCTATTACTGTTTAAGCAACCAGAACTTAATCTGCCAATATTCATTATATGAAATAATTTGGAAGATGTTCTTTAAATTATTTATTTTTCTTTTCTCAGGAGTTGGATCGTGAATACTTATCCCCAACCAGCTCAGATCCTGCCTCAAATTCTCTTTCTAACCATCAGAAACGGCATCGTTCTCATGGCATCAGGTATTAGATCTCTCTCTCTATTTTATTATATATAGCCAAGATGACTGAAGGGATTGTATGCAACACATACTAGATATTTTACAATACGCAGTAAACTTAGACTTTTTGTATTTGCAGGAAAAGGGGTTCAAGGTCTGCCTCCCCATCTTCCCAGTCCCCAAGCAATGCCTCCAGCATAAAAGAGCGATTACACAGGTATGCCTGTCAGTGACAGTATGAAATATCTTTCATTCGTGCTAGGAATTGGCAGCTGATAACTTATTCTCGTGATGGTGTATTTTTCAGTAGCAGCAGTGAGCAAGACAGTCAGTCTGCTTCCTCTATAAAGGAGGAAACCATGAGTAACAGAGAGCAGGAGGAGAGTATCTTTGAAGAGCTTCAGACTCCAGATCAAAGTTCAGTCAAGGGAGATAGCAGCATATCCATTGATGATAAAGGTTTGTATTTTGAAGATTCACTATGTATCTATGAAAATGAGGAGGGGGGAAATAAAAGCATACCCTATCTTTATAAACCTTAGTACTCCTGTAATAAATCATTTCTCGTATTATATTTCAGGTGCAAGTTCAGCAGGTCCTGTAAAAAAAGAAGGAATTGAGGAAGTGTCGTTTCGTTCCCTGCTGCCGTCTGAAGCACATCGGCGGGATAGTTTAGAGAGACAGCGGAGCCAGCGACATGAATCAGATGAAGAGAGCACCCCTGAGAAGGTGGGGTATAATAATGAGCGGGAACATTGCTGACTTCTGTGTATATGTTGTTTTTGTTATTATAATTACTATGATTATTATTATTGATGACCTTTATTTATAAGACACCATGCGGTTTCCAGGACTCCGTACAATTGGTACCAAGACAACAGGCATAGGCAGGGGTACAGAGTGATTACATAGTGGTGGGGAATAATGTGAACTGGTGTGGGATGTGGAATGACATGGAGAGCAAAAGTTGAGAAGGTCTGCTAGTCTAAGAACTATGTAGCTGAATAAGAAGTGAATGTTTGCTTGTACCTTATCATGTTCACTTTATGACTTCGCACAGGAGCTCAGTGGTCCCTTCTCCAGTGGACAGGATAGTTTCTGGAAGTTCACAATGGAAATGGTTCGCCAGTACATGCAAGAAGGAGAAATGCGCTCCACACACCAGGCCGCTCTCCTTCGCCTCCGCCAGAAAGCACTTAAAGACAAGACTAAAGCTGAACTTGCATGGCTGGAACACCAGAAGCGGTACGATACACAGTTACAGCTAATACAGCATCGTTAAACAAAATTAATAGTAGAATTACCATTCAGCTCTGTTTTATAAATAAATGTTCCCTGTTGGTATCTGTTTTGTGCAGGCGCCTGCGTGACAAAGGAGAGGATGATAAAATGCCGCCTTTGAGGAAACGGCAGAGAGGTCTTCTGCTGAGGCTGCAGCAGGAGCAGGTATGTCCAGTACTGTAGCTCCCTGTATCCCAAAGTAAGTTTTTGCTCCCTAACACAGATTATTTCTTCTCCAGGCGGAAATCAAGCGCCTCCAGGAAGCAAATAAAGCAGCTCGTAGAGAGAGACAGCTTATCCTGAAGCAGCAAGAGGAGATCCAGCGAATCCAGAACAGCACCCTGCGACTGCAGGAGAAACTGAAGTCTGCAGAGAGCGGCCATCAGGTCTGGTTCTTTTCTGTTATTTAAATGTAGATCTTATCTTAGCGTTGCTGCTGTTTCCAGGCCCAGAGGATTTGGTGCCTTGAGGCAGCCACCCATCCTGAACCCCTTGATGGTATGCCAAACAGGTGCAATGGCCTAAATTGTCAAACAATCAGGGGCTCTGAATGTTAAGGTCTGCTCATTTGTTTGCCAGACACAAAAAAATGACAGTTCTGAAACCTTAGATCTATCTTTTCATTCATGCTTAGGGGCCGATTCAATTGTTCGGCAGGCTGTGAATAAAGCTGGTCGTGCAATTTATCGCAGCTATTACAGTAGCCGAACACGCTCCTTTTTATATGCGGTCTTAGCCACACGAATAAAATAGGCATGTTGTTTCCTTTACACAGTTTGCATAAGGGGCTCGAAGAAGAATTGAATCTGCCCCTTAAAGTTTGTAATGGAGCTGGGACCTCTCCAAACAGAAGTTTCTTTTGTAATTACACTTGTCAAACGAATCTTATCATAATATTAAAGCCTCTAAGTGACTTATACTTCAATGGATGAATTGATTGCCTGGGCACCAACTGGTGTGCGGTCATATAGAAATGCTGGAGCGATTAAAAACTAATTTGTATATATATATATATATATATATATATATATATATATATTTATTTAAATAAAATGAAATGTAATAGAAGTCACAATCTTTTTTAGTGTATGCCACATATTGGGGCCGATTCA
>JABWIB010002447.1:40528-52486 GCA_016617825.1 Platyplectrum ornatum | reverse complement strand
AATATTCTTTCCAACGAAACTTCGTCAAGACGAAGTTTCGTCAAATTCGTCAGTGTATCCGTCAGTTTAGTGCAATATCACCTGACGAATTCCAGTTTTTCGTCAATGCAATTTCGTCAACATTCGTCAGCCATTACAATTTGTCATTACAATTCGTCACTTACTGAATTCCCCCCCAGGAATGAAAGACAGGTTGTATATCTTTCTCAATTAAAATAATAGGGAATGGCAAAATAAAAATACCTAGTCATAAACATAACAATAAAACATTACTAACACAACCTCTAAGAGCTATGTGTGCAAATACCAGTAGCTTAGGAAATTAGCTCCCGGAACTGATGGCAATAATGACACGAGATAACCTACCCATTGTGGGCATAACAGAGTCATGGTGCAATGACAATAATGACTGGGACTTAGCCATATCAGGATATAAAATATTTAGGAAAGATAGGGTAGTCAAAATTGGAGGAGTGGTTTTAATGTATGCGAAGGAAGGAATAAATACAAATTTAATAAACAGTACTGGGGATAAAACTGGACTTTGGGAGGCCATAGAAACCCTTGAAGTTATTAGACTGTTGTTTTTTTCCCCACATCCATTCCAGGGGTTCGTGTTTCTGATAAAACACACACCTATGGATAGACTGGACCCAGCAGCCTCATATCACATGCACCTAAAAGTCTGGATCAGCACCAATAACTTTACAATGGTTTTTGTTACTCATTATACAACTTGTTTTAAATGTAAACAAAAAAACTTAATATATGCAACTAGATTTGTGCACTCATTATCTGCTTTCTTTATCTTTTTATATATAGCTAATGAATTCACGAGTTTGCTTAATGACAACCATAAAATTATTGTGCATTGCCTTTTTATTGTTAACAGTTTAATCAAAAACCTAGACACCATTAAAATATTTCAATCATTCTTTAAATGTGTTTCTAATGAATATCTGAATGATTTCTCACTAATAATTCATCACAAATTCTAATTATGTGAACAACATAGCAGTATGTTTCAGAGCCTAAAACACTAAATGGATGAAAACAGACATATAATTGATGATAGCTTTATTGGACTGGCATTTTTGCATTAGGAAAATATTAGCTATACAAATGTGGATTTAGACATTGACAAGTGATATCCATCTTTCTAAAAAAAAATACAATAAGTGCCAAAAGTAATCGCCATCATCTACACTGAATCAGACAACACACTTTACATTTAAGCATATATTCAATACACACCTGATAAGGGCAAAACCTCACAGAATCTTGCATATTTTCTGCTTACTCACCATGCAAACAAATGCTGCTATTATGTTTCCACCACTTGCACAGTGTTTCTTTATGAATTACTTTCCGTGTTCAACCAGAGCCTTGGTCAGTAGAGAGGCATAGTAATAGAATAGTAAAATGGACTGGCTAAGCAAAGATTCTGATCTCCAGAACATGGAAGGAAGTGTTATACCAAGTTCAGATTGCCTTGACAGTAAATACCCGGGGGTCCAAAACCTGTGGATTTGCAGGGGCACAGAGCACTGCCCGTTCACACTGCATAGTGTTGACCCAGGGTTTCCTACCCTTATGCTTCCTATTTGGAAATATGACGGCGATAACAGTTGATTCTTACAGCTCTGACACAAGCAGGGAGTAGGGGTATAAAAGATAAAAAAGTGTCCCCATTAAATATATTAAATGGCATTGTCCAAGTACATATCCCTGAGGAACTCCACTGGTAACCCTACCATTCCATGAAATTATTTCATTTACTACAACCCTTTGTTGTCCAAGATCTTTGATTCCAGTCCCAAAATATCCAACTTGTTTAACAGTCTACTGTTGACTTGATCTAACTTGATCTACTACTTTTGTGACACAGTCAAAAAAATTCAATAAGATTAGTCAGACAAGATCTTACCCCTTTGATACCATGCTGTTTGTGGTCTTCTAAGTTATTGAATGTTAAATATAAGGTTTCCATTTATTTCCCTATTACAAATGTTAGCCTTACTGGCTGATAGTTGGTAACATCCTCCCTAACTCCACTTTTATGCAAGGGGGACTACATTTGCAAATTTCTAGTCTTCTGGAATAACTTTTGTTGCTAGCAACTGGTTAAATAATTCAGTTAATGGTTGTGCCAGCAAGTTCTTTTAGTATTCTGGGATGTATCCCATTTGGCCCTATGGATTTGTCAACTTTTAGCTTTGAGATCTCTGTCAATACTTACTCCTTAGTAAAGGGATTTGTGTATATCTATATATAAATATATATATATATATATAATCTCCTTTTAAATGTAGCCCATTCCCTTCTCTTTCTTTTGATCTTTTGTAAGTATTGAACAGAAATAATTGT
This sequence comes from Platyplectrum ornatum, assembly GCA_016617825.1. Classification (NCBI taxonomy): domain Eukaryota; kingdom Metazoa; phylum Chordata; class Amphibia; order Anura; family Limnodynastidae; genus Platyplectrum; species Platyplectrum ornatum. Next base: position 50,119 of record JABWIB010002447.1, on the reverse strand, counting down.
TAAGATGATCAGCCATAGCCCTGTCACCCTCCATAATACCCCCACTCTCAGTTTTTAGTCTCACTATACCCTCTTTAGTTTTTGTCTATTCATTTATATACCTATAAAAGCCTTTGTCCATTTTCTGTATTGAGTGAGTAAGATTTTTCTCAGCCTTTGCTGCCCTGATAACCCTTTAAGCCTACTTTAATTGTGCAACACACCCTTCTCTGTCATCCTTAGTCTGAGTTTTCTTATACGTCAAAAAGGCTATTTTTCTTGCTCTCACTATACTTGCTTCACATTTTTAAACCATATTACCTTCCTTTTTATGTGATTTTTTTCTAACATTTCTGCCATTATACCATACTGTTAGATGATCAATAGATCCTATATTCTCACCCACACTAACTTTTGATATTCTGTCACCATTTGTAAGGATCAAATCTAAGATATTGGGGGAATTCAGAAAAAGGTTGATTTGATAAAAGCGCCAAATTGAAGAGATTTCTGTGTTAAATTGTCCTTTTGAGGATTAAGCAACAGTCGAATTGTGGATAATTTGATTTTTCAGTTGTCGAATTCAAATTCCCAAGATGAAATCGATTGCCCAGAAATCGCCATGTTGATTTTCTCGTTGATTTTCTCGTTGATCGCAATGTTGATTTTCTCTGGCCTACTGTCTTTCAACAGTAGACCATTCGCAACCATAGTAAGGAGATTTGACACATTTCCCTAGCCATAACATTGATTTCTAACTGGGAACACTATTTAAAGGATCCATTTTCATTGCAAAACAGTTTTCGTTTAAGTGTGATTATGTTTTATAGGGTTATGTGGTTATTGTGAATGAACCTAGTGTGTCCATCATTAATTTTTGTACATTTTTATACTTTGCCATGTTGCATCTGTATTTGTTGGGGACTCTTTTCTATTTAAAAATTATTTGAACATGATTTGAATGGGATTTATATTACAGAGCTACTGATGCTGCTGAGCATAATTTTATAAAGACTGATTAGCCAGGGAAGAACCTTTATATTTATGTAATACTGATACTGTCAGACTGAAGGACAGGAGATGGGAGTACCCTGTGCTTGAAACAGAGACCCACAATATTCCATCATAGGGTTTTGATCAATAGGTTAGTATTATTTTAATTTAACTACTTAGTACCCACTCATACTGTAATACATAGAAATATTACATCCCCTGGGAGCTTAATCTATTTAATATTATTTAAAACACTTTATTTAGACCTTTAATTCTATATTTTTCATATTTCATTTAATCTATTATGGATATACTACGATTTTTATTTTAAATTTAAAAGTTACTACAGTAGTAGCAGGGATTTAAAATGACAATGATGAGGTAATGTTCAAATCCCCCTGTCAATTTGGGTAAATCCCTGCAAATACATACAAATCGTCTGGGATTTGAAATAACCGACGAATGAGGTTGATTTGAAATCCCTCCCCAAATCACCCTTTACTGAATTCCCTCATTATCTTTACGATTGGGTTCGCTAACTAACTGATTTAGAGATGCTCCATGTAGCTTGCAGATAAATTACCCCAGTTAACTTCTGATTATTATTTATTAAAATTCCCCATGATTATTATGTCCCTTATCAATGTCATCTTATTGATGTTTTGCAATATTATGCTGTCTAATTCCTCATTTTACCCTGGTGGTCTATTTATCACCTTTTCTGGGAAAAGGAAAGGACTGCTGGTTAGTGATAAATCTGACCAGGGAGAACTAGCGTGATGTGTCTGAAAGATTAGGTTTTTCTGAGGAAGAAATAATGCAGTCTCAGGCGGATGTGGAATGTAATCCAGAATTGGTAGACAATCTTTTCTCTCTAATAAAGTCATTAAATATTGCAGACAGCCAAGAAGACCTGGAAGTCCTACTTTTTAGGGGCCATGATCTTATCTACACCCTCGGAGGTGTGGGGGGGTGGAATCCATGTGTCTCCCACAAGACAAATCAAGAAACCTTCCACAACCAAATCTTCTAGACCTAGTATGGTCAACTACACAGCATATAGACCTGGCCATAGCTACAGAAGGGGCCAATGAACTAGGTCTCACTAAGGGTTTTTGCCAAATAAGGAGGTGGGGGAAGGTTCCTCTCTCACCAGGCCCTTAAATGACACCTTAATGACGGCATAAATTTCTGCCTCAGTCCAATGGGTACTGGAGTTCATCAGTCAAGGGTACAAGACTGAGACAAAACAAGGTCCATACTGCCAAATATTCAGCAAGGTATGTACCTCACATCTGTAGATTTGAGAGATGTGTACCTTAGCATTCCTATTTTACTGGGCATCAAAAATGTCTCAGCTTTTTTTCTTAAAGAAAAATGATCAATTACATCTCTTTGTCAAGAGCTTTCTTGAAGATAGTTGTCATTAAGGCAAACCTTAAGGCTGCAAGGTACGTATAACCCTATGGCAATATCTAGACAAACATGCTGATCACTGCACCATCAAAGGAGCAAGCGGAGGAACATACCAGCAAGGTAATTTGTACATTACAGACTCTTGGTGGTTGGACAATTTGGAGATGAACCAAATGACAAAATCTTTTTTCTGTTACAAGAAGAAGAAGTATATAGGCAATATTATAGATTCCTTAAATATGAATTTTACTCAATCCCAGGAAAGAATATTAACCCTGCTGAATGCAGTACAAAGCCAAAGTAGGAGGTGGACACCGAAACATAGACATATGGATTCTAATCCTAAAGGTATTAGAGTTCTTACAATTAGGGCTTTACCTGGGTCTAGGTGGCTAACCTGAACCTAGCTCAGGACAAGTACATCTCTAGATTGGTGCAAGTAGCCAGAAGGATGAAACCCTTCTATAGATCTCCAGTAGCCCTATGAGATCTCAACCTGGTGCTAAATGTCTTGACCAAAACACAGTTTAAGCCTTTGCAGGACTGGCCTTTTATGTTACTGACCTGGAGGGAGCCCTTCTTGGTTGCAATAACATCTGCCCAGCACATATCTGAATTCCAAGCCTTATGGACCAATCAACCCTATACACTTTCCCTTCCAAAAGTAGTTTCGGATTTGCATCTGAATCAGTAAATTAGCTTGTCTTCCTTATGGCCTGATCCAAAAAATTAAAAAGTTTCACAGGTCTTGGTTAGGTCAAGCCCAGACTTGGATATTTGGATAGGTCATGATCCCTTAGGAAAGTTAAACAACTCTTTATAATAGCTGAGGGTAAGAATAAAGGTCAAGCAGCCTCTAAGGCCTCAGTTGGCAGATGGATTAAGTCTTTTATTCTGGAGACTTACAAACACAATCTCAGAGCCCACTCACAAGATCTATGTCAATATCTTCAGCGGAGAGGATATCAGCCTCTGACCTCAGTAAAGCAGCCGAATGGGCATCTGTACATACCTTTACTAGGCATTATAGGGTAGATGTGCATGCATCAGCTGAGGTATGTTTGGCAGACTAGCATAGTAATTGTAAATATTTTGTTTACTTATTTCCCACCCAGTGAGTTAACTGCTTCGGCATATTCGTGCAGCCATGGGAGGGAAAACTACAAATTATTACCATGGTAATGTGATTTTCTGTCTACTCATGGCAGAATAGGTTTCCCTTCCCAATTTGTTGTTTGTCATTTAATCTTTCTATTTTTTTTGTGAGCTTATTAAGTAGAAGACACTAAAAGCAGGGAGGTGCCTTATATCCTGCTATTTCTTTTCCTGATGGGATCCTATATGAACTGTCCAGAATCCCAATGATCTGTGCTGCCATGAGGAGTCAGGAAAACCACATTACCAAGGTAATAATCTGTAGTTTATTAATCATAGTACACTCTCAGCTTTATGACATTCACCATTGACCAGACCCAGACAGATACATTTGTGTAAAACCATATTGAATTCTAGAGGAAAAACGTTAATTTCCTTATTTGTATGCAAGGAAATATTTAGCTTTTGCTTATTGCACACAAATACAGTGTTATTTAGAATTGGGCTAGTAAGCATGACATCTTACATCTAATACTATTGCAATGAAACTTACCTCACCTGTCATCATGGTTTTACCCAGGTATAAGTGTATAAGTGTCCAGTGACACCAATAATTGTCACTTCCTTAAAGTTTATAAATCTGCGTCACAACCCCTGGACCCAATTATAGTGGGTGCCCACTTATATAAAATTTTGTGACATTCATTGATTATAAATTATAAATATGAGATTATGTTAAAAATTCATTTGAAATATACGCTTATTAAATATGAACCTTATTTATAATCATTGAATGTCAATAAATTGTATTTAATTGTAATTAAAATGTAAGTGGACACCCACATTTACTTGATTCTACTAAAATTCCGACATTTCACTATTCTACATTAACAATACAATATATATAGTATGTGTATATATCTTTAAAAAGCCAAAGTCAAATTACTCACCAGTGAATTTTACTCTATAATAGTTGACAAAGGAATACAGGGATATATTTACTAAGCAGGGAATTTGCTGGGGAATTGGGGAAGTGGGGAAGTTGCCCATAGCAACCAATCAGATTCGAGCTTTCAGTTTCATTTTACATACTGGAGAATGTAAGCTCGAATCTGATTGGTTGCTATGGGCAACTTCCCCATTTTTAAATTCCCCAGCAAATTCCCTGCTTAGTAAATATACCCCACAGTGTCAAGAGAGAAAGTGTGGGAATGTGTGGATACAGATGAAACTCATATGCTGCTTTGGAATATTTTTCTCTTCTGCACTTTTTGTGGTTTCACGCTAAATACGATTTCTATTTTACTTCAAAAACTTCTTTGGGACTTATAGGAATTCAGTGAGTTAGTGCTCCACGTTCAATCCTAAAAGTAAAATGTTATATGTGTATATATATATACACACACACATATACACAGAGAGAGAAATGTACAATAAATGTTTCTGCTCTAAATTGCAACTATTACCAAATTGGCAGTACTGAATGTTTATAGTGCTTAATTTGCTTTTATTACAAATTTTTTGTTTAAAGACAGCTTTTTATTTAGCTATTCATTTCTATTGAGCCACAATGCAGAAAAACAAAGAATCTTTATTTTTTATTCTCTGCTCATAATGGTGTTGCTTGCTATTGTTGCAAAGGCTGATTATTTATATGCAGGTTTTAATGAATGTAAAACGATGATTACTAACATTTGGGAAAGGAATAGGCAGACGTCAACTAATATAAATGAAAGTCAGACTAAGAGCTACATTTTTAAGCTGTGTCCACCAAGAATCACGGAAAGCTGGAGGCTAAGCAATTCATGTTCTAAGAAGGATCTATGAGCCAGATTCAGATTTACACTCTCATGACTTACACTCATGATTTATACTCTCATGGGCAAAACCATGTTGAATTGCAGCTGATTTATTTTTGCATTTTGCACACAGATACTGACCAGTGTTACTGTTACACTGTTATTAGACTTGTGATAGAAAACATAATTTCTCAATTCTAATATTGATTGCAATTAATTCAATTTACCTCCCCTTCAATTCAACATGATTTTGCCAAGGAGAGTTTAATTAAGGAATCTGGCCCTATTTTCACACAGATACTGACCAGTGTTACTGTTACACTGTTATTAGACTTTCAGTGTCTATCCACATCCCACTAGTAAAACACGCACACGTAGTTGTTCCTATATGCGGTATGAGGAGATGCTGTCGGTGTCCCGACCGCCGTTTCGGTGCTCCTTTCTCAAGGGCAGCAGTATCTCCACAAGTTTCAAATATCCACCGATCCTGTATAAATACCTAAATTAATTAGGGTACTCACCTGTCTCATAGGTCTATAATGGCCGTTAGTGCACAGCGCAAACAGACAAGGTCTCGTCACACATAGCCTGCTGTCTCCAGCAGTTACGTCACTTCCTCGGGCACACCTCCCCTCTGATGATGCTGTTACTGCCAAGGAGACTGGACGCCATGACGTGACTCCAGAGTGCAGACACACTGGCAGAATGGAGGGGAGTCTTGCAAACCACAATGTAACCCCTCAATCTACGATAAATAGAACAGGAGGAAAGTAGCATTAACATCACAGTAAATTACAACACATTGCCACAATTATATATATATAGAAAATATACCAATATCTTACAGACAACAAGCCAAATTTTACTCCTTGTTAAGGCCATCAGGAGTTAGTGAGTCAAACAAATATATCACCTCTATACAACTGCAAATAAAGATGTTCAATATCATATGTTACAAACATGAGTTTGAATATACACTGTTATTAAGGGAATTTTTCTGAAGTCTTGTGTTTGACCGTTTTTGGCCTTGTAGTACCTCACAGAAACAGAAAAAAGAACATCATCAGAAATAAATAATGAAACATTTATTACATAAATAGAAATCTAAATACAATAAATAAATAAAAAATTGATGCAATCGTACCGGACTAAGTGCACAGCTATAGCTGGCAATGTGCAGTGAGTGTAGCTAGACCTGGGAAGCTGATGAAAGGACACACACGTGGGACACACGGCAAGGGGCTGCTGTGAACTCGGTCCGGGAAAACTGCAGAGTAGGACGGCCGCTGACGCGTTTTGGGGGCTCCTCCCCCTTCCTATCACTCTGAGGAAGGGGGACGAGCCCCCGAAACGCGTCAGAGGCCGTCCTACTCTGCAGTCTCCCCATATGTTATTGAACATCTGCAAATAAAGATGTTCAATAACATATGTTATTGAACATCTTTATTTGCAGTTGCATAGAGGTGATACATTGCTCCTAAAACGCTCTCTCTCTTTTTTGTATAGCCCATAATTTTTGGGTGTGGGTGTACCCCCTTTTCTACAGCGTCATGTTTGAGCATATATGTATTCGTGAGCGCTCTAAACAGTTTTTTCCTCATTCATATCCAAACAAATATATCAATCTAGCTTCCAATGCTAAAAGCTTCCGATCTCTATCACTTCCACATTTAAGTGGAGGGTCATGGCATAAAATGAAAATTTTTAACCACACCTGACTTATGCGGGAGCAGCAGGAAGAGGATACAGCCGGGCACTTTATACGAAAACAGGAGGAAGAAGACAGGTGACCCGAACGAGCGAGGGGGCTGGGCGGGCATGCGCAGAAGCCAGAGGCAGCAACACCAACATGCGAGGAAGGTGGCCGCATGTTGAGAGAAAAAGTTTTTTCCGCACTTTACCTAGGTAATGTGCACATTAACTGCATCGATACCTAGGTAAAGTGCCTAGGCATTTTGACTTGTGAATAGGGACATTGCAGGGAGGCAACCTGGTACACTACCCTCAATACAGGCCTTGCAGCACAAATAGTGTGTACCTGAATCTGCTACCCACATTCTGGGACCTACATTTACTAAGCAGGGAGATTGAAAAGTGGGGATGTTGCCCATAACAACCAATCAAATTCAAGCTCTCAGGTTCATTTTACAGACTGAAGAATGTCACTTTTTAAACTGCAATCTCCCTGCTTAGTAAATTTGGGTCCTGGTTAGGAGAAAGTAAAATTTGCAGTGCTTGCCAAAACTGGTTGGACAAGTTTTACAACTATTAATGAGAACATCACTCTGCATTCTAATAGAGGCTAGGGAATTATATTTATCTTTTGAGAGGATAGGGTAAGTGTATTGTCCAGGGAATGCTGAAACGTCTCCAGTCAGGTTGTTCTGGATAGTTCCCACTGCTGCCTTCTTTCTCCTCCTTGCACCTTTCATAGAGATCGGTGTAATAAATTGGAATGAATGTAAAGCTATGTCTAGTTGTGTATTTAATGCTGATGTAGATCTTTATTTTTATTACAAAAGGACAAAAGAAGAAACATTTTAGGATTATAAGTACCCATAAGCCAGACTGTTATGTGCTGCAGACCATTACAAAGTTTGACTTCTGGACTAAGGTGATCCCCTATTTTGAGACATTGGGCCTGATCCTGAGTTGCGCATTGCGCCTGATTGCTGGCACAGTGCGTGGATTTTTTTGCGTTTATTCAACCTGCGCATGCGCACAGAACACTGGATCGCACATTAGCGTCTCCAGGGCTCTGCGGCTCAGATTTTGGATGTGCGGTTTATGGGCGTGCCAGCATATTATAATGTGTTTTCGGGGCGTGCCTGTTGTTGCGTCTCGCGCTGCACATTGCGGTTTTTACCAAAAAAACGCAGCTTTGGATTAACCGCAATGCGCACGTACGCAATGCATGCGCTAGATATACTTTTATATATTGAATCGTTATGTTTACATAGAATTTTACATAATTTTATTGAATTGTCTTTTTTTGAACATTACACCTATAGTATTATTTAAACCCTTATGATACCCATGGCCAACTAGCGCAGTGCATTTTCTATTGGTTGTACACAAGTGTTTAACACAGCCGACATTTAGAAATCAATGCACATTTATATTAGCAGCTCAATACTAAGGTCATGTGTAACATACTATTGCTCTGTTAAAAATATCTGAAGTGTGCTCAGTGTGCTGACAGCAGATGTCCTGCAGAGCCAAAACAGCGGAGCTACAGAAAAAAGACAGCAGATAGTGTGCAATTAAGGGAAAGGAAGGAAGTGTTTCATGTTTTCTAGTGTTTACCCTAAGATCAAATTCTCCATGAAATACAAATAGTGTCCATCACTCCAATAATATATTTATGGCAAAAAGAAGGCCTGTATTAAATTGTATGGCATTCACTGGGGTAATTAATCATCAAAATTATTCTTTTACAATAATGTCTGTAATTTAAGCTACATGTTTCCTTATGTGACAGTGGGAGTGGGAGTGATATGTAATCTGGTGGTGGTGTTAAAGAGCAATAGGGTGTGTTTAATCTTTAGAGATGAGCGATTCGGATTCCATCTAATCCAACACCATCCGATTGTTAGGGCTATCTGTTCAGTTCGATTTAAAATCATAGCTGCACTGCAAATATATAATTCTGTAAAAGGCTTATAACTAGTACACAATTTATAGATAGAATGTATTTAAAATACAAAACATCTGTATCTTTAATATCATTTATTTTCCTTTAACTTCCTTTACTCTAATTATCTTAAATTATTTTAAATTATTATTTTAATTTAATTTACTTTGATTTGCTTAATTATCTTTGTTTTTTATTAGTATTAGAAAGGGATATTTGTTGGGCTGAAAAAGGTTAATTCATTTAATTGTACATATAATTTTGTGTACAGTTGAACAGTAACCTGTTTGTGAATGAATAAGTGCAAGATCTGTATTAAAAAATGTAATTAAAAAAAAAATAAAATGTATGGGTTTTTTACATTTTTTTATGTTTTTTTTTTAATCTACTGATACAAAAGCTGGCATCACGGCTGTGATTACTGATTTAACCAGGGCTCTGCAAATGCAACATGGCGCACTAAAACCATTACAGCTGAATCTGAGCTAAAAAACCCAAATGCCTCTTGTTTACCTCTGAGCTCTACGATATACCCAAATAGCCTTTAACAACCATATATGGGATATTTCTAAACTCTGGATAAATAAATAGCCTCTGGGGAAGAAGGAAAGAAGCAGAATCTCTAGCGCCATCTATTGGAAGAGACGTTCCTCTAGTCACATCCGACTCACAAAG
>JABWIB010002447.1:20377-36264 GCA_016617825.1 Platyplectrum ornatum | reverse complement strand
ACACTGCTGTGTGACTGGATCTCTCCATAGTAATACTCCTCAGTCCTGGTAGTAACACTGCTGTGTGACTGGATCTTTCCATAGTAATACCTCCTCAGTCCTGGTANTNACACTGCTGTGTGACTGGATCTTTCCATAGTAATACCTCCTCAGTCCTGGTATTAACACTGCTGTGTGACTGGATCTCTCCTCTTTCCAAGTAGTAACACTGCTGTGTGACTGGATATTTCCATAGTAATATTCCTCAGTCCTGGTAGTAACACTGCTATGTGATTGGATCTCTCCATAGTATTACCTCCTCAGTCCTGGTATTAACATGGCTGTGTGACTGGATCTCTCCATAGTTATTCTTCCTCAGCCCTGGTAGTAACACACTGTGCCTCTCCATAACTTACTCATGCTCCTTTCTCCTTTGGCCTCTTAAGTTATAAACCTCAGGTCATGTCAGCGTAGCACTACAGGGATGCCACTGCTATGCCTTGCTCCCCGGCGCTATGTGGTTGCCATAGCAACCAGTAAACAGTTCAGACACTGTTGGGTATATTTTCTAAGCCATGAGATTGCAGTGAGATTGGAAAGTGGGGATTTGCCAATAGCAACCAGTCAGATTCAAGCGCTCAGGGTCATTTTACCCATTGGAGAATGTGTACCCGAATTGTTGCTATGGGCAACATCCCCACTTTTTAATCTCACTGCAATCTCGCCGCTTAGTAAATATACCCCTCTATGTTTGTATTCTGCGATCCGCGAAATTTAACTCTAAGGGATCCCGGGCCAGCAGGACCCCTATGGCTGTGGGCCTCATAGCAGCCACTATGGCATTAATATATACAGGTTTTCAAAAGATAGAGAATTTCGGAATGTCGGAACAAGATCTTTTGTTGCACAAGACATATTGATGACATTTTCCTGATCTGGATAGGCAGCTACCAACAATTTGTAGATCACATGTACAAAGTAAATAACTATAATGATACAATTAAGTTTACTTTTGAAATCAGTGACTAGGTACATTAAGAAGTCTGAAGTTCTATTGATTACATCTTTATTTTCTAAAACCATGGACCATAACACCATTCTACATGGGGATAGTTTCCATCCACCTGTACTTAAAAAAGGTTTGCCATTCTCTAAATTTCTTTGGGTCCAACAAACTAATAGCAACTCAGGGATGGCTAGAAGTCAAATGATGGAAAAGTACCAGACAGTAAGAAAAAAGGTGAAAAGATGGACACACAAATAATCTTTTGTTACAACATATAACAACCAAAGTTGTAAAATCACATATATTTTGACAAAATATTGGGGGGTGCTAGAACAGGATCATGTGCTAGCACCAAATTTAAAGGTAAAACAGGATATTCTTTTCATTGTGTCCCCAAGTCCAAATAGGGATGAGAAAGACAAGATAAACTTGGGAATTAATGTTTTTTTCCCATGCGGATCTTGCAAAATGTGTAGATATTGCCATCCCAAGAAATGAGGGACTTGTAAAAAAGACCATCTAACATGTAAGAGTTTGTTTATAATATATAAATTGGAATGTAGTTGTCAGTAATAATATGTGGGAATAACAAAAAGGCAATTTAAGATTAGAGCCTTGGAGCATTATAGAAACATCTTGAATGAAGTCTCCAATCATAGCGTTTCAAGGCATTTTTTTAAATATCATAATGCCAAGTCCTAAAGAGAGCCCTATTGGATCTTACCATTAGTTACGATACACCCCCAGGGTCTAAACGAGTCCCTTGATATCATTCCCTTTCTATGAACGGTTGGGAATGTTACCATATAGGTGTAAAAAAAGGATGAAAAATGCTGTATAGGTGGAAATCTAAATAAAAAAATGGACAGTGTGATGGTTAATGGTGAATTTGAATTTGGTTCAATCATATTTTCAGTGTACTACAATATTGATGGAATATAAGCTTAAACATGGTATTCTGCTGGCTGAAATTAGCTGCAAGGTATACAGGAATAAAATTAGAGTGGGTGATCTTTTAAAATACCCCCGTGGTATTGGGGTAACTGCTGTGTTTAAAGGTAAATATGGTTTTTCCTATCCACTGTATTTAATATTTTCTTTGGTTATGATCACAAAAGTTTTATATAGCGGGCGATCCCCTCAAATATTTCAACACAATGTCAGAGTATATGAGGAATTGTGAGTTGAGTACTAAGTTTCAAAAATCTTGCATAATTTGTTTAAAATGTCTTCAGGAGTTGTATTTATACGTGGATGGTTACAATCTCCCTTGTTTGAATGTGGAAAACCCCAAGACCGTTATACTGAAGAGGTTAAACAGCACAATACAGTATATGAAATAGTGGGTTGTATATCTTTATCTGCAACTTATTATATATGTGTAATATGGTATTTTGGATAGAAATTGTAGCTAATGTATAGTTTTATTATAAAAGCACACAAACAATGTTTAATGAAATGGCATGGCTAGTATCAATACTGACATGTGTGTAAAAAGTGCAGGAAACTCCGGATTGGCCAATCTGATTAGAGGAGGGTTTTTTAAATGTAAATCACTCCCTGACGAAGACGAGTTCATCAACTTAAATCTGCTGAGAGTGCAACATCAATATAATGAGCTGGAGCCCATTAATGTAACTCACAGCCTGTAAGAGCAAAATTGAAACATAGTTTTGCTGTGGTACAGTGTTTGCATCTGTTTTTATACTTTCAGGTTTAATCCAGAGTTTTAAAAAAGTCTGACTTTCCACACAGGTCAAAGTATAATTTTTATAGTTCAAATCTAATTTAGAGACAATTTATAAAGCTATGTAGTATATGAGTTCAATGTGCAAAAAAAACATTAAAGAGTTCTATGTGCTTCAAAAGCATTAAAGCTGGCCATTCACCAGAACAATTCTGGTTACAGCGTGATTTTGTACAATATTATGAACAATATTTCCCTTGACAAACAAGTAAAATTTCTTGCCCATACACAAAGCAATTGTTGTTCCAAAAAAAAGGCTTGTAAACCTAACAATTCTGCTACCTCAAAATTGTTAGCTACAACATATAATGGGGTGAGTAATCAAAATAATCAATTCAAAATGTGGTATAAAATGGGCAATAAATCAAATACAGAAACACTGTATTTAAAGAAATGTGCCAAATCAAAGAAAATTGCATGCAAACATATATGATATGATCTGTTAATGGTAGGATGCTTTTTGCACCAAACTTAACAAAATTATACTATCAACACTTGAAACACATAACTTAAATATATAATTATTGAACTACTGTAAATACATTTTCAAAACCATTACAAACATACAACCAGTGGTGAGATTCAAATCAATTAACAACAGATTCCTGTTAAAAATTACCAGGTTCTATGTCCACATCCAATTGTCCACATGACAAGTTTTACAAAGTGCAAAATTGCCATGCAATTTCTTATTTTGTATATGTATATAATTAATAAGGTGTGATTGTCAAAACATTAAACACTATGTTTACTATGTTTAATACTATTATAGTATTATTTGTTTGCACTGAAAACAATCAAATTAAAGTACAGCAAAGTAATAACAATAATGCCCTAAACTGACATCATGTTTGGTGTGGTGTGGTATCCATGCTGATCAGTGACGGATATTTACATTGCTTTGCCAGCACTATTACTGAAGAATAATTATGCTCCACAATGCTGTACAATGCTGTACAATAAGAGATTACTGTAATGACTAGTACCATACAATGCAAAACAATTCTGTCCCACTACTGCACAAACATAGAGATAAGTTATGCTCAGTACTGTGCAGTCTGTAGTCTACTTATACAGCCGCAGAGCGATGATGTCCCTCAACATTGGCCCGGCCGCGATTATGTCATCATCGTCCCTCTGCAGCTGTATAAGCCCACGTGAGTTCAAATCGTGTGGCACGTAACTGAACTCCCGTGGTAGTATACAGCCACAGAGCGAAAATGATGACATCATAGCGCAGGGCCGATGTCGAGGGACAACTTGTATTGTAGTATCAAGCCCCTTAGTTGTCATGAATGTATATGAACACATTAGAATGATATTTAGAACGATCGTCAATCATAGTACAATCGAAAGTAACATTCTGGTGTATGGCCAGACAAAGGAACCACAACACAGGAGCAGCGACGTCAGAGGGCTCCCTGACAGTGGAAAATTCACGATTCTTATAGCACTGACAGGTAAGTATATTGAATTCTTACCCTCCCCTTAGACTACCCTTCCCAAAACATCCCATGTACACTACCCTAACCCTTTATTATATGTAGTCTAACCAGTGGTGGGATTCAGCAGGTTCTCACTGGATCTATAGAACCTCTTCCTAATGTTGGTATTGGTTCTCGGAACCGGTTGTTAATGAGTACCAGTTGCGCTCATTAAAATTAGTTATGCTGCGCAAGCGCCGTGCATCTCTGCCCAGCATCTAGATAATAACCGGGACTGGTTGCCAGAACATAAGTGTAATAGGAAACATCGGCAGCATAATTAAATATAACAAATCATCTATACAGAACATTTATGTCTTTCAGATCTCAGTATTCTAGATATGCTTCAGCAATTATTAGGGTTAAAGGACAAACTGGTAGGCGTAGAGGTTTTTAGTTTTCTTTAAAAATAAAAATTCAATGTTGTACCAATTGCAGATGGGAATAGATGGGTCTTGGGTGGGGTCAGGGCGGGGCTTGGGTGAGGTTTAGGTGGAGCCATTGGGCATANAACCGGTTGTTAATTTATTTGAATCCCACCACTGAGTCTAACCCCAACATTCCTATCCTTGCATTCTAAACCAACTTAACTAACTAAATTATATGTCCCTTATTCATCTAAATGCAAAAAATGGGACTCTTTAGAATGAATTGAACTAAAATGAAAAAATGTCATGTGCTGATTTATAATACATTTCTATAGGCATCATTTTGAAAATTATTTTTTAATTAAAACTCTCATATTATCGATTTACCACTAATCTATATAATGATTGATAATTATTATTAGACTAACAAATGGATTTCCAAAATTATACTAAACTGTTTTCAAGCACATAACAGGACAACTTGTGACAGGGTTAGTTCTAATTATAGCTGGAGCTGTGACAGTTGGCTAATTGATGATTAACAAGTACAGCAAGGCAACCTTGAGAATAAAGGATTAAAACTGTGATGTACTGTACTCATGACTAATACAGGATTTTTTCTTATTTTTCCACAAATCAATATACTAAAATGGGATGTTAAAAACTGATAAGGAATTATTAGTATGGGTTGTAAATGGAAAGATAAAGGCAAGATAATTAATTGCAACAGTCATTGCCTAAAAAAACACTAGATGTGCGTATTTGGGTTAATTCTTACTAATTTATGTGCAAATGAATATTCAATGTTTAAATCACTGTGATTATGTAAAGGTATTTTTCTAACTTATTGTCAGTTTACCCATGCTATATTTCATTTTATTCTGCCAAACATTAATTGGAAGCAGGGAAGCAGTGTGAAGTCTTTGAATTACAAAAATGTTTCAACTATTCATTTCATTTTAAATGCTCCATTGCTTAAGAAGATAAATAGAGTTTATTATATGGTACTATGTCAGCATGACATTTTATAGCGATATAATTTTTTATTTGAACTATTTACTGTCTAATATTGAAGACAATATTGGTGTATATTCTATGCTGTGTTGTACTAAATGCATTTTGTTCAATTTTCTGTATCAAGTTATAAAATATAATGCATCGCAGAAATCCATTCATTTATTTCTTATTAGTATTTTACATTTGTAAGATGTTGGCAAGTTAAGCTGTGATGAAAAGAAATGTGTGCATGTTGTTTTCTACATAATTTACGAAATTAAAGAAAATGTAATTGAATTGTTCAACACCCATGTCTATGTAACATTGCAAAGAAATTATTTTGTGACTGTTTTTTTGCTTGCCCAGAAAGTTTTAGCATAAATGTAGCGATTATTTTAAGTTTAATTATAGGAAATACATTGTTGTCCTACTTTTAATGCTCATCATATTTTAACAATTACATGTACAAGTACCGGTTACTAGATGGAAAGTGTACTTGTTTCTTCTCCAACTACCTACTCATTTAGTGCTAATAAATGTTTGGTACATAATTAAAATTTTGTTAACTGTAAAATAGAATATTATCTAAAACTAATAGAAAACTGTAAAATAGACTATCACTAATTGAGTAAATAAATGTGTATATGTCAACTGCTTTGCTGTGTAACTGCTGTTTATCTGCTATCTGATTAATTTCTGCTAATTACACATTCATCTTAACCTTTACATCTTAAAAATCCATTAAGACTTGTATGTGCCTCAATGTTGTACTTTAGCAAAGGAAATTATTAGGTGCACTCTGACCAATAAAAGACTCCATATTAGAAAATGAAATCTATCAAGCAAGATTATTTTAACTTATATTAGGGTTAAGTCTTTAAGATTCAAGACCGGATACAGTGTTTTGTACTGTTGCAGTAACCAGCCACACTCTAGGGTCAATCCAAAGCTAGGTGTTTACACTGAAACACGCATCTCTGAATAGCAGGCAGGAAAAAGGGGTATCCCTTTTCTCTGCTTCTGTCTGAGTCCTAAGCAGTTTCTGTAGCCCCATAGTAGCCAGTTTTTTTATTAACTTTTATTAAATTACTTAGTTAATAGACAACTGATACAGTGAGGAAAATAAGTATTTAAACACCCTGCTATTTTGCAAGTTCTCCCACTTATCATGGAGCGGTCTGAAATTTTCATTGTAGGTGCATGTTCACTGTGAGAGACATAATGTAAAAAAAAAATCCAGAAGTCACAGTGTATGATTTTTTAACTTTTTATTTGTCTGATACAGCTGCAAAAAGGTATTTGAACACCAGAGAAAATCTATGTTAACATTTGGTACAGTAGCCTTTGTTTGCAATTACAGAGGTTTCCTGTATTATATCACCAGGTTTGCACATACTGCTGGAGGGATTTTGGCCCACTCCTCCACACAGATCTTCTCTAGATCAGACAGGTTTCTGGGCTGTCGCTGAGAAACACAGAGTTTGAGCTTCCTCCAAAGATTTTTCATTGGTTTTAGGTCTGGAGAAAGGCTAGGCCACACTAGAAACTTGTTTTTTTTCTTACAGAGACACTCCATGGTTATCCTGGCTGTGTGCTTTGGGTCATTGTCATGTTGGAAGCCCCAGCCTCGACCCATCTTCAATGCTCTAACTGAGGGAAGGAGGTTGTTCCCCAAAATCTAATACATGGCCCCGGTCATCCTCTCCTTAATACAGTGTATTTGCCCTGTCCCATTTGCAGAAAAAGTGGAATTATGACCAAAAAGTTCTATTCTGATTCCTCACCTTTCTTAGGATGATTGCGACCCCACGAGATGAGATCTTGCATGAAGCCCAGTCCCAGGGAGATTGACAGTCATGTTTAGCTTCTTCCATTTTCTAATGATTGCTCCAACAGTGGACATTTTCTCACCAAGCTACTTGGCAGTTTCCCCATAGCCCTTTTCAGCCTTGTGGAGGTGTACAATTTTGTCTCTGGTGTCTTTGGACAGCTCTTTGGTCTTGGCCATTTTAGCCTGAAACAGATGCTTCTAATAAATGGAGCGGAGGTGGACTTTTTAAAGGCGGACTACCAGGTCTTTCAGGGTCAGAATTCTTGCTGACTGGTGTTCAAATACTTATTTTCAGCTGTATCAGACAAACAAATAGTTAAAAATTATACATTGTGATTCCTGGATTTTTATTTTTACATTATATCTTTCACAGTGGACATGTACCTACGATTAAAATTTCAGACCCCTCCATGATTTCTAAGTGGAAGCATTTGCAAAATAGCAGGGTGTTCAAATACTTATTTTTCTCACTGTATATATAATGCAAAATCAAAGAAAATGACACAATAATCCATGATCACAAAATCTTCATATTAAGTGAACCAGAGGTGCATCCCTATGGCACGCATTGTATTTGGTCTGTAAATTTCTTTTGCAGCAATGTGTTCAAAGTGTCACATCCTAATAGAAGAGTTTAAAATAGGTTGCAGAATGTAACTCCTTCTCCCCCGACTAAGTTATAACCTGCAGTTTTACAAATGTGTTGTGTGTTGAAATTTTAGGGTGTTTAGTGATTTTTTTTATTGTAACCGAACGTCTCAGGAAATGGAACACACTATGAAAAACTGTGCAACTTTATTTAATGCCGAAATAACACATTTATATGATGTTTACATTTCAGCTACCAGGATTTCAAAACCATGCTTTGAAAACTATTTTTTCAGGGATGACAATCTTGTCACAAATTACTATCAAGCCCTTTGCAAATCATGCAGTTTGTAAATATGCTACTATTAAAGCACTTGTAACAAGAGGCAATTTTGTTAAAATGGCCTCTCTCTATTGGGGAAAATAATTATAAAAAAATAAACAAATATTTAAAAAAAACATCTGATCCATGTCCATCATGTTCAATCCAACTAAAATAATTTACTAAATTTACAAACATTCTATCCCCAAACTAGTAATGTGTTATTAAAATATACAAACAAACTAGGTTTTGTAGCTAAACATGGCGCTTCTCTTTTACATTGTCATCTAGCTTGCACCTCAAGGTTGTACCTTTGGCTAATGACTTTATTGTTGAGGTGTTTAGGTTGAGGTTTATGCCATGAGTGAAGGATAAGAGAAACTGTTGCTACTACCTGTTTGTGCATTGACATTAATAGGCAAAAAAGTTCGGAAACTTTTTGGGCCAGACCCTGTAGCAATACAGAGCTGGAAATCAAGGTCCTCATCTGCACCTTGGGACATAGAAACATCAAAAGTGATGGCACATAAGAGCCACAAGGCCCATCTAGCTTATAATTATCTCAAGCATGTTTAAACTGTTCTTTGTTATTAGCCTCCACCACTTTTGACAAAAGGCTACTTCCTTTTAAGTGAAGTAATTTTTTTGCACATTTCCTCTGAACCTCCACCCTCCAGTTTATAGAATTGTGGTCTACTACACCATTGTGGTCTTTCTCTGTAATATCCTTTTCTGTTCCAAGTTGTAAATATTTAGTTGTTCTATTTTATAGGTTTTTTGGTCATACCATGTACCATTTTGGTTGCTCTTCTTTGCACTTTCTCTTAATGTATTTATGTCCTTCTGTAATGTACTGTACTGTTATTTTATTTAGCGCCAGATGTTTTCCACAATAATTATGTCATGCCAATGTTGGCCCATGGCATGTGGTATCAAGTGTTGCTTATTTATATCACTTAATTATCCTATTCTCGCAGTAGAGGATGGAATTAAAAAAGTGCATTCAGTCAAGTTTAGTAAGTTTCAACTAAACCAACATTTTTTTGTACCTTGGCAGCAGTATCATTTTTGTCAGCAGTTGCAATTAATGTAATCTTCATTTTAACGTTAGGTTTTAGATAAATTGTGTTATGTATATTTACAATGTACTATTTTATTTATCTAAAAATGATAGTGTTATATTGTCTTACAGTAAAAGCTGCTTTAGCTTGCTGTGCTAGCGATATTCTTAAGGAAGAATAATATACAACATTTCCATTAATAAATAAATATATAAATACTACTAAAAAATTCAAATGGTATACTATCCATAAAATTGTAGAATAAATCTATGTTCCACAGTATGTATTCTAACAACCTTTTTGGTTCTCCTCACAGCTAGCAGAATCCATTATAAAGATGTAATTTGCATAACTGGTTCAGCACTTACAAATGTCAGCACAACAGCTTTTACAGTGGTTAATAACACCATCTACAAATATATATGTTACTCTAAAACTATTACACAAATGATGTAAACATATATGCACAGTGTCTGAATTAACCTTGACATTTAGACTTGTTGTTTTTTCCATTCCTTTGAAAATCCCAATAGCATTTCAAAGGATTAACAGCTAATCAATGTATTATATACCAAGTCTTCTGGGAATTGTATTATTCTTGCTTGTGTTGAAGCAAATAATTATCTTAAAATAAGCACAAGGAATATGAAATAGTTTTATGTTAGACAAAAGTGCATAATCCTATTTTATTTATAAACATATCTTAGGTTTATTTTGTGATGACTCTTTACGCCATAACTTTCAAACAATTTATGAAATTTTATGTATATTAAATATAATCACTGGATTCTGGAAAAATTTAGGAGGTCAGTGTGGTATTCTCTGGAAAACAGTTAAACAAAGAAATGATAATAAAATCATGATTATGATTATACAACAGCAACAATAATGATAATAATAAGCCTTCAGTACTAAAGTTTCAGATTGGTAAATCGACCCATAATGAAAAGCATAACAGATCCCCACCACTACTGATTTCTGGCAACATCATACACAGAACCATCTGTGGCTCTGTATCTGAAACTGAAAATGGTAAGCCAGGCAGCGGATCTCACCAGAGTAGGTCTTTAATGCCTTCAAGGGCATTAAAAGAGGTAGATCACAATTAGCAAAAGTACATACATAACAGGACATTAAACAACATGCATTAGAGTTGATATGAGCAGCAGTAATGCTTTTTATTACAGATGGATTATTTCAGCTTGCTCACAAATGGCTCTGTAGTTTATTAAAGCCCTTCCTTTTAAAATATCCAACGGTTTTATTCACAGTACATTAACTAATTTTTACAATTATCTTTAGGTGATAAGGAAATTAATGCCAAGACAAATCCAGTAACAACCTACATAATATTTTCTATAATAGTTATAACTAATCTACCTCTCAGTTCACCTTTTCTTTTCAAAACAATAGAGACTTTGGATACTCTTTCCATACTAATATTACCCTTAATTACTGCTACTAACATTGCTGTGGGATTTGATCATACAGAGCACTTATAACACACAACCTGGCTGGTCCATTGTATAATAATAGCATCCTCCCTGTTGTATCAAACCCCAATTTCCTATAGAGTGTAAGCTTGCGAGCAGGGCCCTCTTCCCCACCCATTCTATCTGTTACCACACAGTCATGCCTTATTGATTGTTAAAACTGTAAAGCACAATGTAAACATCAACACACAAATATTAAAAGCATTTTACCATAATTTTTTACATAACTTATGAGGAGCACACAACTTCTCAAATTCATTACATTGCTACAATGCCACCACTTTCCCATATGACATTTTACAAAAAAACCCACATAAAATTGATAAAGACCAATCCCTCAGCACTAGACTGACCAAAAAGTCAACTCAATAAATTTGTACATGGTTAATTCTCCTTAACCATGAATTCACCTTACAATAACCAATTATGTCACTTAGACAATCTTAAATACGGAAGTGTCATATGCTAAGTCTTTTGCTTACGTCCTTCTTCTCATTTGTGCATCATCTTACAAGTCCAGTAAGTCAGAAAAAGCCAAATTAAGACAAATAAGGTTGACAAAGAAGGTTGAGTCAATGTTTTGAAACAGACTCAAACCAACCATCCTTTACACTTCTGTGATACCCTGGCATTGGTATTCCAGGGGTATATGCTCTGATTTAGTTGACCTGTTGCATTGCCAAATATGGCCATGATTTAATGCTGAGATGGAACCGGTTGAAGAAGTTTCCAGAACTGTTGCTGTAGTGACAGTTGACAGCGCGTGCATCTCAGAAGTTTAATGAGCTTATATTAATTTTGTCTTGTGATTGGTTAATTGACCTGAGAGTAAAGTTATATAAGCCAAGTGTGTAGCAGGAAAATGGAGAACATCCTGGCTGAGTGCTTGAAAATTGATGGTGCAGCACCATGGTTTGCAAGAACCTGCGGTGAATTCTGCTTGTTGGGTCAATCTCTCTGAGCCTTATTGGGTGACATGGCACCGTGAAGGAAGAGAGTTGAATACCCTGCAGACTGAGATATTGTAATTGCTCCTTCAGTGTTTGTTTCTCAATCCACCCCTGCCCTCCCATATCTGTTGGAATACCACAGGGCTCAGTTTTAGGTCAGTTGCTCTTCTCTATTTATACCACTTCCATTGGACAGCTAATTAAGTCATTTGGATTTAAGTATAATCTCTGTGAATGATATTTAACTATACCTATCCATTTATATACCATTGGTAGAAAGTGGAGATTTTGTCCATAGCAGCCAATCAGATTCAAGCTTACATTCACCAGTATGTAAAATTAAACTGAGAGCTTGAATCAGATTGGTTGCTATGGGCAACAGCCCCACATTCAATCTCCTTGCAATCTCTCTGCAATCTCCCTGCTAGTAAATTTAGGCACTGATCTCTTAAAGTCTTTCTGCTATTTCATCTTGGAAGTTTGCAAGAACATTCTATTTTGCTAGTCATACACATTAGGTATGTATGGGGTAAAGGGGTTAAAAACAATTCAATAAAATAAAATAAAACTATTACATTCTCCTTACAAGAGCGATGCGCCGACGTAATCAAAGGCAGTTTAGTTTTTTGCTATTTTGGATATATATATATATATATATATATATATATATATATCCAAATTATAAATATATCCAATCTGCCACCCTGTATAATAATGAGACCTCACAGTCTGCCCATTGAATAATAATGAGCGGTGCGCTCCCATCTATGATCGATGCTGACGAGACCTGTGATCACCCCAGCGCAACCGTGTACCAGGAGCACAGCTGCTGTTTTCTGGCCCGACACCACCAGCCCCCCCCACGTACTACCACCCCGTGCTGTGTACCACAGCCCCCCTAACCCCCCCCATGAAAAAATATACAACATAAATAAAAATTATTTAAAAAAAATAAAAATAATAATAAAAAAAGGTCCAGGTAATTTGTACCCCTCTCGGCCGACCCACTTGCAACATACAATCTGATGGTAAATAATGGCTGTTTTTTTTGTAAAAGATATGGCACTTGCCCCTATATAACAATCACCATATCCTATAGGGCCAGATTCAGATTTACACTCTCATAACTTACACTCTCATGGATAAAACCATGTTGAATTGCAGGGGAGGTAAAATCTATGTTAGTGTTTTCCCAGTGCATGCTGGGAAATGCTTTATTTTTGCAATTTGTGCACAGATACTGACCAGTGTTACTGTTACACAGTTATTAGACTTGTGCCAGGAAACTTCATCTTTCACCTGTAATACTGATTGCAATTAATTAACTTTACCTCCCCTGCAATTCAACATGGTTTTGCCCATGAGAGTGTAAGTCATGAGAGTGTAATCTGAATCTGGCCCTTAAAGTATAATCTTGTGGGCAGGGCCCTCTTCTGCACTCAGTATTTCTGTTACCACCAGTCATGTCTTAGTGTATGTTAAAATTGTAAAGAACTACGTAACCTGATGGAGCTATATAAAAAACAGTGAATAATATTTATAATAATAAGATATGGAAAAGTAAGAAATACCTCAGAAGGATATAAGGCTTTTAAAATGTAGCATTTATTATTTGGATTGACAAAATAATCCTAAAAAGTAATCCTAAAACCTGGATTACAAATAAACCTGATACTGTGTAATATTGATAGTGTTACAGTAAGAAGTAAAGTAAGAAAATAAATGTATAGAACAATAGGTAAGTTTTTGGCTTTGTTTCTACAGGCAGAAAAATTTCTAGTTAATAGGTTGGGACTGAACATTTTTGTCAGTTGAAATACAGAATAAATTGTTCAGTGAAAGAACAAAGATTACATGCCAATGTACCAAAGGAACTATATTTAATAATCAACAGATCATTTTGCTATATCTCTTTAGAAAACTTCAAAACTAGGTCAATGCCACAATGCAAGTGGAATCTGATGTTATATGTAACTGTACATCAAAAAGGAAAATGATCATGAAAATATTGTTTATATATATATATATATATATATATATATATATATATATGTTTATATATATATATATATATATATATATATATATATACCAATACCTATTTTTAAAACCTAACAAGTTACATAGTTCCATGGTTAGTTTTACAATTTTTGAGGTAGAAAAACCAAATACAGTTCCCAAATAATGATCATTTAAATAGGTCAAGATGTATCTTTCTTCATATCTATTTCTGTATAATGAATTACCAATTACCCTCAAGTATCATCTTATTATTTCCTTTTACGGGAACTCAACATTTTAGCCCTGTAGGGAACATCTCAAGATACTACAAATAAACAAACTTTTTTTTTTATCAAAAAGAACCTATTTAAAATTGTCCTATCCTATGTCCCTAAAACAAAAAATCAGTACAAGGCGTTGTTACAATTGTTAAAAATAGAAGAATATTTATAGCAGACCACTCGCTTGTTACAATTGTTAAAAATAGAAGAATATTTATACCAGACGCTCGCTGCGGCCGCCAGGTACGCTATATTCAGAGCTGCGGAAAAGCGCAGCTCTGAATAGAGCGCAGGGAGAGGGGCATGCCGTATGCCCCGCTTCCCTGCGTTATGTAAAAAACGCTGTGTCCGGAGCCTCTGCTTGTCTGTCCTGAAAGCCGGCACAGCCCTGCTAAAAGCGCATATGGTGGAACGCCCCTTTTCTCGTTACCATAGAGCGGAGTCGCAGAGGCACGGAGTCGGCCTTTGCGGCCGATTCCGTGCCATTCAGAGCCGATGCAGGGCTGAATCAGCCCCTATGTGTAGTTGTGTTTTTAATCATATGATATATGTGTTTGAACACTTGTTCATTGTAATCAATTATTCAGCACCAGAACCTAATGAAAAGTCTGCTTCTAGAAATCAAAACAAATAGGTGTTATAGTTTCCAGTTTACTAATAAATAAAATATATTAGAATTATATGCATACCACAATTATTAAAAGGAAGCTCCAGACCCATATAGCAGGAACCGACCCAGAATAGTTGATTACTCTGCAAACAGACTTCGCCCCTATATATTTTTATCTGTAATCCAACTTCATTTAGGAGAATATTTGGGATCACAACTAGTCAATCAGGTTATTATAATAAAGCAAAGCATTTTAATAAAGGTAGAAGGATATTAATAAACAAGCCTTTGCTTACATCATTTGTCAAAACTTGGAACAAATGTAAAACTACCACAAAATAATAAAATGACCCATTGCAAACCACTGCAGTAAGTGTACATAGGTACAGATGTGTTCACCTGCAACTTTCTCCAAAAACGGAAAAGGCCAGCTACACATCGCTTGAGAAATCTGTTATGATTGTTTACTTACCATTTAGAATATCCTTCATTGCTCAAAGCTGGAGCTGTGAGATAAATGGGGCAGAAGCCATACAATTATTACTCACAGCAGGAGGCATTTGGTATAGCTGTAATGGTAGGATCTTCTAAATAGTAAGTAAACAGTAAGTAAATAAATTGTGATTTTTACATACCATTACAATGCATGATGCAAAAGATGTGCTATGCATTGTAAAAGTTCTGTAAGGGGTCCTCAAGTACTATTAACAGTGGATGTTTTCCAGGTCTTCTCACAGTCACAAGGGAAATAATGAGAACCACATTTCACATATGTCAGTCAGTAATGAACACACCTGGAAAACAAGTAATCAAGCAAACAGGCTAGAATAACTTTTAAGAGTACTTGCCATGTACATGTACTTGCCGACCGCTGACGTATATATACGTCATGGATTTAAACTGGCACAGCGTCTATTGTCTATTGTCTATTGTCAGTGACAGCAGACATGTTGGGGGAAGCTGCAGGAGCAGCTTCCCCCCCCCCGATCGCTGCGATCGGCTGTTCAAATGTGAACAGCCGATCGCAGCACTATAACACCGGTATCACTATATTCCTAATGTGATTGGTGCTGTACTATACAGCACCAATCACATTAAGTGCAGATGGGGCTGGTGCTACCAGCCCCCTTCCACCCTGCGCCGTATATACGGCGCAGGTGGAAGATCTGC